>JABCMJ010006791.1:0-10011 GCA_014822125.1 Arbutus unedo
CAAGATAGACCTACTGAAACACTGTGTTACAGTCTTGCTGGTGGTGTGTCCAATTCCACCTAGGACCGTGAACCAAAAACTTATACTCTACAAGAACCGGTAATCTAATCCTCTGTGTGTAAGCCAAATGATAAGACATAATGCAAACATTTGCCCATAAAGTTTCTCATCAAGAAAGGGAATAATTGTTTAAATAATTCAAACAAATATTAATCCATTACATAAAGTCATGGCTTCTAGTATAAAATCCTAACACACACATCATTATCAGGACTCATGACCCCTCGAATCTCATACCGCACCATACGACTTCACACATGTCCTACTTCACAGTCCATGACTACGACACAATACTCCACGTCTCCTTAAACAGGTCCACAACTATGACACATGCCTCCCCCTCCCCACATATGTCCTATTACACGTATTTAGCAAGTATGAAAATGAACGGATAAACACACCGTAAATGCTCATAATAATATTGTTAGTTTTCATTAGTTTATGAGTTCAACAAAAGCATAACAACATTTTCTCAAAATTCATGAAATTTTGACATAATCATACTTCAAGCTGTTAGGAACAACTTTCATGCTAAACACAATGTCTAAAACAGAACTTAAACAAGATAAAAATGCAAAAGAAAGTAAGATATCTAATCTATCACAGTTTACTAAAGTTGCAATCTACAAAGATCTACCCGTCAGAAAATGTCTGTTCTTGGGTCTAAATTTACCTAAGACTTTGGGCTACGTCACTGTAAAATTCTGGAGTTAATCTAAGCTTCCAAGAATTCTAGATAGATTCAGAAAGAGGTCTGTCCAAAAATAGTCCCGAAATAGTTTTGCCTGGTTGTGAACAGTTTCAGTATTTTGGCCGTAGCTTCTTACTCCGAACTCCGATTGAGGCATTTCATATATGAAACTTTAAAAGAATTTGAAGAGCTACAACTTTGTAGTTATGAATTATTTTCAGTTCGGCATCAACGTAGCTCGGAAATCATGAACAGTATTGAGTGAAACTTCAAGGTTCCAGATTTTTTTTGTGTTCATAGTGTTCTTGGTATTCTTGGTGAAATTTACCCCAAAATTCCTGGAAGACAACCAAAATCCATTACTTTCTACACTAAAAATATAGAATCAAACTAAGAATGATACTACAATGTATTATATAACCCAAAATCAAAGGTTTAACATGAAGCATACCTCAAAATCAAGCTTCAAGAACTTCTCCGGCCAAAAACCGATCTCCTCTAATACTCCATGAAAACTATCAATCTCGGCATTGATTCGAAGCCCTCATCGTGTAGATCATCGTTCATCCTTTGCGTTTCTTGAAATTTCCAAACAGTTGGCCTCCGATTTAATAAGTTTCCGAAGAGGAAGTTTAAGAGCCTGAGAGGGAAGCATACGGGAGAGATTGGAAGTGTTGGGGACCGATTCCGAAGACCCAGTGATGAATGCGTGCAGTTTATACCCAAAAAATTATGAAACCCTACTAGGCGGAACTAGGGTTCATACCTTCGAGATCTGTCTGGTTTGATTTCGGCTGTCTTCAACAGTTTGATGCTGATCGAACTTTGAACACGGCTGGATTGATCGCGCTCGACTGACCTTGAGATCCTTTACCTTAATCCTATTGCACCTTAATCACGTACTAAGGGTGGGCCCAAAATCGTGATCTCTTTGCCTTCACAGAAACTCTCTCAATAATTCGATTATCAAGTTGTGTCTGACCTAGAAGACATAGCAGTCTATATATAGGCAACGATAGGGACCCCTAGGAGAAGTATGGGCTAGGCTTCCTATATAATTCGGGATTCCTAGTCCAGCCCGGATTAATTTCGAATTATATAAATTATAATTCATATCACTACAGAATTATAATTGAACTCCCCTCCCATATCTCAAAATTATATTTCGAGATCAAATTACTGATAATTTATTTAATCAATATTTATAAAATTCCTTGTGATCTTCCACTTAACTTATTCGTTATGTCGGATACAAATATCCACCTACAGGGTTTGACATAATCAAAACTTATAACCTTCCTCAAGGGGACATCATCAATCCCTATAAAGGGACGTGGATTACAATAATATATACATCGGTTAATTATCTTTAGATTAAGAGCACAAGCACGCATAATAACCATAAAGTGTAAATTGTATTATATTGTCAGTATAAATACAATTACCTCAAAGTGGTCCTGTCCAATACACACAAAGTGTACTAACACAGTGAGTTAAAACTATACAATTTTTCGTAGTCAAGACAGACCTACTGAAACACTGTGTTACAGTCCTACTGGTGGTGTGTCCAATTCCACCTAAGACCGTGAACCAAAAACTTATATTCTACAAGAACCGATAATCTGATCCTCTATATGTAAGCCAAACTCTACACACCAGATTATCTACTATGTGGAATAAGAGACACTCATGCACAATATGATAAGACATAATGCAAACATTTGCCTATAAAGATTCTCATCAAGAAAGGGAATAATTGTTTAAATAATTCAAACAAAGATTAATCCATTACATAAAATTATGGCTTTTAGTATAAAATCCTAACAGGAAGAGAGAGAAAAGTGATTTGGTAAAGTAAAAGATCTGATTTTTATACCACAAAATGGGTAAATTACATTATTTCCCTCAAGTTCCAACATTCCACTATAGAGTCCCCAACTTCCAATTTAACCATTTACACCTCCTTCGTATCTCAAATTCAACAATTAGCATCGAAACTTTTACATGAATGTGATTGTCCTTACAATGACTCCATGGGCACTCCACAACTGATCAATGTAGAGCTATTGAATGAAGGAAATGACCCAATAACTAACCTTCCATGCCAAAAGTAGAAGAGAGTGGTAGAGAAGGCTCTTGTTAAACTGACTACAAAGGCAGCCACTATTGTCGAGAATACAACCCTCTAGAAGCTAAAGATGTCAATGTACTGAGTTATTCACAATGGAGGGTTTGTAAAACACCCAAAGGCTACTACCACTCTGTCCACGATAATTTCTTTTCCCAAGGACACCAAAGAGAGTGAAGCCCTCAGTGAGATTACTTATTGGGCACTGCCCTGTCATTCTCTATGTTCTATGCATCTTCTTGCAATTTATATCTTCCTTCTTGAATATTTGCTCCCTTCTAATATTCCTCTGATGGAATGCCTTAAGATGAGGGAGGATGAGGCGATAGTATTTACTAGCAAAGCCCAAGAGTTGATCAACAAAAATCAAACGAGCAGAGCAGTTGGTCAAAGACATGGGCAAGGTGGCTGAGGTTAAGTAGGCATAGGAATGGAGAGAGGTGAGAGAGGAGGATGATGGAATCAAATAAGCCATAAAGATTGGACTCATGTAGCATACAAACACAAAAGAGTAGAAAGGAATTCCTTTGACAACACGATCTTCAGCACATTATTTGTTGATAATCTGCCTAAAGATGGTGGTGCACTATGGTTTAATTTTTTTTTCACAAGTTTTGGAGTTATAAATGACTCTTTCATCTCTAACAAGAGAAACAAGAGATCAGGAAACATATTTGAATTAATTAGATATGACTGGAAAGAGGTAGCTGAGATAGCTATTCAAAAGGCCAATGGTGTGTGGGTTTTGGAAGAAACAAACTTCTAGTGAAGGAGGCTACTTACAAAAATGAACGAATGGAGTATGCTAAGAAGATTCATCCCAAGGAAGGACAAGTCCAACCAAAACTAGGTTTCCAAGAAACATGTAGTAAGAACTCAGCCTAGAGGATACAAGAACAAGAAGGATAATGTAGTAAGATCTTTTGCATAAGCGATTGGGAGAAAGAATAGAAGGAAAGACAGACTAAGGACGATCAACAAGGGCGCAGAATGAAGAAAATTGAGGATGTAACCACTATCAGGATACAACCTAAAGGAATGCATGGCTAAGAAGGAGTGTTGTTATCAAGATAAACAATTCAACCACGGTCATTCAAGTGGCCACAATTTTATATGTAGAAGGTTTCAACAATGCAAGTTATGTAGGGTTTCTCCCAATTATCTAATTTATTTTGGTAACTTTTGTTATTTTTTAACAATTGCGGATTTGGGGTTGCTAATATAAATTTTGGAATGTTAGGGATTGAATTGGTAATATTGTCAAACTTGGTGGTTAAAAGTGTAGTTTGATTATTAATGAGTGTATAATCAAATTTTAACCTTAATTTGTTCATTTTTGTCAAAACCCTAAGTGAACATACATTGCTCCCGCACATCTCGCTCTCTCTTATCTAGTGTCGAATCGAAATGAGCATCCATCTCTTAGATTCGAATTACGTGAAGTAAAAACATCAATCCGAGTGTTGACAGCGTTGGATCGAGCTTGGGGTTGATCGTGTTCGCATAATCGGAGGAGATCGCAAGTTGTTAGGATTTTGTTGAGTTTATGATTGGAGGTAGGATTTTGTGCTAAACCTTTATTTAGTGTTGTTTAATTTGTCGAGTTGTATCTTATTTTAATGATTTTAATGAGTACATGATGCTCGGTATGTGAAGGTAGGATTTGTTCTGAGTCCTAGTCAAATTACATCAGTTGTGCTTGTAAAACACTATCCACCAATAGAAGTAGGTTTTTTACCAGTAGAACACTTACGAAACAAGTGTGGAAGTGTTACCGATAGATGGGTTGTTTCTATCATTAGAAGTTTTGTAAAAATTATTACAAGAACATTTTGTACTAGTAGAAGGTAGGATTGTATGAGTGGAACTTGTCTTTGAAGCTAAATCAGGATTGTTTTGTACCAGCAGAGATGTGTTTTTTATCGTTAAAAACACCTTCTTCTTTAACTTTACTAGCAATGGAACCATACTATCTTAGAAATTATGAGTTGGTTTCAAGGAAAATTGGTGCATGTGCATGGTCATGTGTCAGATGTTGGTACACATGCATGAACATGTGCCAAGACATGATTACCCCGTGACAGGTGTTTGTGATTCCGTCGGTGCAAATATGTAAAACATGACCTTTGTCTATGTGATTTCGTTTGCCGAAGTCCGTAAAATTAATGATGGTACCACTTGGTGGATTCCGACAGTGAGAGCCCATGAAAGGATTAGAGATTGAAACGACATGTAGGTTTCAACATAGGTTGAATTAGTTGCTGGTTCTGACAGAGGTCTCATGAGTTGCATGTGGTTTTCTTATGTATAATCGTATGGTGAAATATTTGTGAAATGTATACTTTTTTACTTAATGAAAACCTATATATTTTGATACAGACATGTTTTAAGCTCCTTTAACTAGTTATTTACATGTTATCCTACATAAGCTTGGACTTATGTTTTGTTGACAAATTATTTTAGATAATGATAGAGATCCAAGGGGTTAGAGTCCTGGTGGTTGATGACTTAGCATTAGGGAGCGTAAAGTCTATTTGTTAGGATTCATTTTATTGGGCACTATGGGCCATGCTATTTGTTTTGAAACATGGTGTAATAACATGAATTATTGATTATTATTTTATTGTGATGTTGTTTTGTCTATTTGTTTTTGAATTTCATACCCTTGGAGTTTGGGGTGTGATAACTTGGTATCAGAGCACGGTACAAGTACCCAGAGTCTGTAGGATAGGGTCGTAGGTGATTATGTAGATTACGTGTTATATGTGGAGTTGAGAATGTGGTCACGAACCATCTATCACGCCTCGAGTTCAAGGACCATACCACCAATCTTCCCATTCTTCACTCCTTCCCTGATGGGAAACCCTTCGTTTGGACAAGTTGCCCATGGTATGTCAACTACTTTGCCACGGGATAACTTCCTAAACATTGGACTCCACAAAATGGGAGGAAGTTGTTAGCTGAAGTGAGGAGATTCATATTTGATGGTCTATATTTGTTCAAGTATTGGCCAAACCAAATTGTACGGTGGCGTGTGCACGATCATAGAGAAAAGAATATCTTGACCTTTGCCACACTGAGCCATGTGGAGGCCAATTTTCTTCCAAAATGACCATTGCTGAAATTCTGCAGTGCAATTTTTATTGGCCAAATCTTTTCAATGACGCCTTCGAATTTTGCATAGCTTGAAATAGGTGTCAACCATTTGGAGCCCTTTCCCGCATAACACATGATGCCCCTAAACCCCATTCTTGTTATTAAAGTCTTTGACTGTTGGGGTATTGACTTCATGGGATATTTTGCAAATTCTTGTGGGCATCTATTTATTCTTATTGATGTGGACAATGTGTCCAAATGAGTCGAGGTCATTCCCACTTGCACCAATGATCACTCTCTTATGGTTAAATTTCTCAAAGAAAACATATTTGTGAGGTTTGGGATGCCAAAAGTACTGATTAGTGACCAAGGCAAATACTTTTGTTACTTGCCCATGGAATCATTAGTGAAGAAATGTGGGATCAATCACAAGGTGTCCATTGCGTACCATCCGAAGACCATTGGCAAAGCTGAGTTGGCCAAGCGAGAAATTAAGCAGATACTTGAGAAAATGATGATTCCCAACTATAAGGATTGGTCTCTCTAACTAACCAATGTGTCATGGGCTTACCGTATCGCTTTTAAGACTATGTTAGACATGTCTCCCCACCACTTGGTTTACGACAAAACTTGCCACTTACCAATGAAAATGGATCATAAGGCACGTTGGGCAATCAAATAGTTAAACTTTCATCTATCCCAAGTCGCTACTGATAAGAAGCTCTAATTGGATAATCTTAAGAATTTTGCAGGACGCGTACGATAATGTGCATATGTACAAGTCCAAGGTCAAGCCTTTCATGAGAAGAATGTTGTGCATAAGAACTTTCTTTGATCCAAAAAATTTTGGTGTAGAATTCCAGGCTCCATCTTTTTCTCGAGAAACTGAGATCCCACTAGTTTGAGCCGTACTTTGTGATAACCTCCTTTCGTCATGGGGCGATTAAGATTGAAAACCCATCCTGAATGTTTTTCTTGCGAACTTTGAGACTGAGGAATCTGTTGAGGATTTGGGTGATCTTGTCTATCAGGATGACCACCTTGTGGTTGATTAGTCTATTTCTGTGGTTACTTGTGTAGTTGGTTTCTTGCCATGTCTTTCCTACACAAGTGGCCATGCACCTCACTGAAGATATTAAACTTAGTGATGTATTAGAGGCAACTGATGATCTTTGTTTTGTTTCTATGTGCTTTTTATTTTTTTAATCTACACATTTGTTTTGTTTTAGTGTGTCTTTGAGTTGTTTTGCAGTAAATCCTCATACTTGGTCGAGTTATATAGTGGTCGACATTCCACGTCTTAGGTACTATTGTTCTTCTCAGGCTTCCATTGAGAATTGCCTTCATGCATTGAGGATAATGCACATTTCAAGTCAAAGGGAAAGGTTAGTACATTTTGGTCCTATTTTTTCAAACTTTTGTGGCACTTTCATTGTATTCAATAGTTTATCATATTTTCAAGAGTTTTGAAATGTGCAAGATTCATGCAATCTCGTGGAATTACATTGAATGCCATGTCATCCTATTTGTATAGACATGAACCCTTTTGAGTACTTTGAGCTAGGATGTGTGATTGAGTGAGCTGGCCACATAAAGTGGAGATTTAATTTGCTGCATCCCATGTATCATTTTGCACTCCATCCTTTCTTGTTCCAATACATGCCATGCTCTATTCATTTTAACATCTTTCATGCATCCATTTGGAATCCATCATGTACGAAAGGAAAGGATATGAGGCCATTCTTCCAAGATAAAACCACAAACAAGTCGCCTGTTCTAAAATTTTGAAACGTGTTTAAATCTGCCAATAGTTTGTGAAAGCCATAGAAAACCAAATGTTTGTAGCTATTTTGAAGAATGTTGTGAATGATATTAAGGAGCTGGTTGGAAAAAAAAGGAAAAAAAAATTTTGGTGAAAAAATAGGAAGAACCATTCTCTACCAATAGAGGATCAATTCTTACCAGTGGAGATTCAAAAACAATATGGGACAACTCTAGTTTGTACTGGTAGAGACCCCACCTCTACTAGTAGGTCAAGTATTTTTGGAAAAAAAACCCCAATTCTACCAGTTTTAAAAGACTCAATCCCTAATGTTTTCCTTCCACATGAACCCAAAACCCCCAAATAGAAAATTCCTTTCACTCACTCTCTCTCTCTCTCTCTCTCTCTCTCTCTCTCTCAAATCTCTCTTAAAACCCTAATCGCTCTCTCAAATTCCGTAATTCAAACCTAAACCCTAACATTCTTACTACCCTACCTCCGAAAATCAAATCCCTTGCCAACCCAAGTCTGAAAATCATCCTTTAGCCATTCTAGTGGCTGAAATCATTGATTGGAAGCATTCATGGCTCAGATTCCATAGACATTGGAGTTGGCACAGATTGAAGCTTAGTTTGGACTTCTTGGGCCTACATTGTAATGGAGTATGTCCTTCTCTCTTTCATTTGCTATGTGATGGCCCGCACCAAATTCCCTAATGTGGGGATTGTGGGAGGTGATATGGAAAGTGACCCTGAATTGCAAGACAGGAGGAGGTGAGAAGGGGAAAGCAGAACACTAGTGAGATGCCAAGAAAGAAAAAGAAATCCAAAACTGCCGAGTCTATGGAGAGCGAGAGGAAGGAGTGGAAAAAATCCATGCCAACAAGGGGAGTTACTTGTCAGAGAATGGTTGACCATAGCCAAATTGATGAAACAAGAGTGGTGTGCAATATTGAAAGGAGAGGCTTAGGAATTTGGTATAACCAAGTCAATGGCTATGTTCAACCCGTGGTTAAGCCATTCTTTACAAACATGAGGCTTTCCGAGATAGAGACCAAATTGACTCAACCGTGAGGGATAAGCCTATGGCGATTACCCTTTATCCATTTCACTATATTTGGGTGCCCAAGCTATAATCCATCCTATTTGTACTTATCCTTGGGAGGATAAAGGATATGATGCTCAATTTTAAGCTGATGAGTTGTATGCAAATCCTAGTGCCTTCAAAGGGAAGTTTGTCATGGGAAAATTGAAGGAGTACTACCAGTTGTTAAACAAAATACTGCATTACAATCTCTAATCCCATGGGGTTGAGAAAACAACGGGTAGGAAGGCAGTCCAAATGTTATATGCTTTTATGAAGGATGATGTAATAAACATTGGTCGGTTTATTATTACATAGTTGGTTGAGCACCGCACCTAAGCTGTAAAAGGGACCAACATGCCCCACCTCGCCATGATTACCTGATTGTGCTTTCATCGTAGAGTTAGGGAGGCAACAATTGAAATATAGACTGCGGGAGAATTTGGACCCATTTATGGGGTCACCACAAGGAAAAGCAAGGCAGATTCTCAAGCCCCTAGTTCACCACGTGATACACCACCTCACAATCACGCTAATCTTTTATGCCCTGCTACTAAGCCTGAGCCTAGATATTTCAAGGGCAAGGTAATGAAAATGTTGAACATGATCTTTTGTCGTCGAACGAATATTATGAGGACCGAAAAGAAGATCCTAAGATGGGTGGCGTATTGTGTGGATGAAGTGGTTACACATACACAACAACAATACGCGTCTAAGGGGGAAGATTCGAATGACAATGACAATGGGCTAGAGATCTTTGTGAAAGGGGAAGGAGAAGAGGATGACAGTGAGGAGAGGGCATTTGTTATTGATAGTAGCAGTAGGAGAAGTAGTAGTATTAGTAGGTGAGTACAATTGAGTTTGCTTTGATTTTTATTTTTGCATTTGCGTGCATAGTTAGGTAGATAGGGTCTAGTGCCAATCACCGAGTAGTTGACCCAAGCTAGTATAGGTTAGCACTAATTTTGCTTTTCCATCCTTTAAAACCCAATGTCATTATATGCTATTAAAGTTCTTTTTGATTCCTTGAAACATTGCGGATTCTATTGTGATACATGTTAAGTAGTTGCATGAGTACTAGCATTTGGCATATCCATGTTGCATTCTCATATCTCATTGTTGCACATGTTTACACTACTAGAATAATAGATAAAGACTACGCTTAAAAAATTGAAAAGATCACGGTTTTTG
>JABCMJ010006801.1:0-34036 GCA_014822125.1 Arbutus unedo
CATGACACATGCATGAAATGAGTCGCGTATTTAATTAAAGTTTTTTTTATAATATATGTTATGGCAAGAGCATCAAACATTAGATGGAAATAAATTAAATATGCAAAGAGGAGGAGGTGACAGAAACGAATTTGTCTTCAAGTATGAACTCGGCAATGCTTCCCCACAAGAACACAAAGTGTTCTTATTGTCTCTTTGGCATCACAGACATTTGGTTGGGAAAAGCCCCAACACGACAGAGATAATGCGATGCATACATACATATAGTATATTCATTCATAACTAGATTAATTAATTAATCAAACTTGCTCATGCCTCTACCTAGCTACATTATTTACCTTTTTCTTTTATCCTCGTGCGGAATTTTTTTTTTTTTTAAATTAAACATAATTTTGCAGGCAACAAGTTACAAGGATATGGAAATTAAAGTCCATTGCTTTTAATCTTGTCGGGCGAATAAGAAAGTTTTAAAGCCCTTGTGCATGCTTGGCTTTGTGTAAAACACTACTAGGCTGCTTTCATCATTAATATCCCTTTTTTTATTATATATACTTTAGAAAGAATACACAGAAAATATCAACGAGATTATTATATTAAATTCGGCATTGCAAATCACCGCTCATTGAGTGGTGAAAAACATATATATATATATATATATATATAGAGTCAAAAAAAGTTAATCTATATAAGCGTTTTTGTTTCTAAAACTAGCATTAGGATTTGCCCAAGATTCTTTTCGAATTGTCTATGAATCCTTCTCTCTGGATATTGCCCCTGATCTTTCGAAATTCCAGTTGGAGTTCTTGCCATAATGGTCCAAAATTCCTTTCAGATTTTGGGAGGCATGTCAGTTTGGATCTCTCTTTTAGGCCACATTGTTTACCCGGTCCAATATCTGGTCTTGGGTTTAGGCCTACAGACTATTGAGCCCCCGGAGCCCTATTGGCCCATGCATCTTATTGTTCGGTCCACCCTTCATTCACTAGGACGTATACTGTATTGCCGAGTTAACAAGAAAGACCCGACATTTCGACCAACTACGTACACTACTCAGAAAGACTCGAGTTTGCTTCCTTTTCCCTCCTTTTCAATGACATAGTTTTCAACTCCTACCGTTCTGTAAATAAAGTCAGTAAACACCTCATAGTTGTCAACAAAGGAAGCTAAAAAAAACACTAGTAGTATCATCTACGTTATCACTTATAGCTAATTAAAAATAAAATATTTACCAAAATAGTGCTTTATTAAAAAACAGCAGGCTCATGCTGTTAATTATTTAGTAGTGAACCCTATTTCTACTTTGACATTCTTAGACCGAGTGGATTTTTATCCACTTCCATTACATGAGATGTTGCCTCAGCAACTTCCAATATTTCAGAGGAATTCTTATACTTTGTCCTAATGGTTTTGTGCTTCTTGCTCCTACTTGTTTACTAAGGTCAACATTAAACTAACTAATCCAAGACTAGATATATAGTTTTTTTTTTTATTTTTTATTTTAAGACTCATAGCGTAAGCCTCAGTTTACGCGTACCTCGTTTAATCTCTGGAGAATCACTCCCATCGCCACTTTCGGAAGTTTCAATGAAAATCAAAACAAAAATCTGTATGGACTAGATATAAAGTTGTGATATCTCTACCTATCTATCCATCTAAGTTTGCAAAAATTAAGATAAGATTCCGTCATTGTCATTGAGATATCTAAAACAATATCGAAAAAACATAAAAATAATTACATGTAAAGACCATTATACCCTCCACTTAAATGATATGGAGCAAATGGTATTTGAATTGTTGGTTTAAATCTTATAGTGGTATGAACAAGTCATTTTATTAAGAGAAGCAACAGGTGATGTTTTGTTTGTTCAAGTCTGTTAGTTGTAAAATACAAAATATTTTTTTATGAAAACGAGCAAATTTTTTTTGATCAGCAAAAAGAGTTATATTGATACTGGACAAGAATACACCTTAGAGGTATTCGAGAAAGCAATGTTGGTAAGATTCCAACTATGATCCTCTTCCAATAAATTAAAATACAAATAACGCCTACACACTAACAGACCCCCAAAACACATGGGCTCCCTAACTTAGAATACATCCACTTGGGCTGACCCGGCCTGGGTCTGAAAGGCCCGCTTCAGACCTCCTACTCTCTAGTTACTCCACCCCACACCGAAATGAACGACATCCACCCTCAAGTAGCCCACCTAAATTCCTTGTACTCTCAAGAGTTCCATCTCCCTCACGGCCTCAAAGCATCTGAAGAAATCAGAGATGGAAACTCCTTGAAGATTGAGTTTTGATTTAGACCAAACGGCAACCCACCATTTTGTTTTTTTCCCAATTTGTGGGGGTTGAATCTCGTTGTGCCTAAATACGAATTCATTCCTACTGTACCACAATGGCCAGATCGTAGCCATATAGTAGCCATAATAGTACTTCTCCATAGATAGTGCTCTAGTTTCGAGAAACCCCCCCGGGTGAGCTTCTTCCAGCAATAAACTTACCTTCCCGGGAGCACAAGATGAAAACCCCCACCACTGTAGAACATAGCTCTATATTTCCCGACTAATCATGCATTGAAGCATCAAGTGTTCAATCGATTCCATATTTAAGGAGCATAGGGGGCATTTTAATTCATCACGATGCCCGTTACAGAGGAACACCTTAGTTGGGAGGATCTCCTTCAAAGCCTTCCACACACAAATTTCCATTTTCGGAGGACGCAAGCTTCCCCACAAACGAGTTGCAGAGATGGTCTACTACAAGAGACTGTTGCTCCCATTGATCATAGCCTGACTTCACTGAGAATCTCTTAGGTGCATCCCATTTCCATATCCGGTAATCGACTTTGTCTCTGTTGAATTGGAAATTACTATGTAGAGATGCATGGTTTGAAAAGCCTCTTTTTCCCAATCAAATAGCTCTCTCCTAAAATGTAGATTAACAGCATCTGCATACCTCATTGACCAAAGCTAGTTTTTGGACTGAGACCAAGTAAAGCTTGGGAAAAAATTCCATGAGAATACCTTATGGAAGCCATCTCTGTGACCAGAATATGGCGTTGTCACCCTTCCTTACTACCACACCTGCATATGTCATTGTACTCTGTCAACTTAAGAGATACGAAGCCAAGTAGTTGAGGAGTTGTTGGTTCGAATTGAAGAAGGGAACCAATCTAATTTTTGGAGACCATATTTGTCCCTCACCACTTTACACCGTAGACTCGTATGCTCTGTGCCCAACCTCCACCACCACTTGGATAATAAGGCTAGGTTCATAAGATGTAGCCTTCTAACTCCAAGGCCACAAAAAACACGAACTTTTGCAATCTCTACCCATTTGAATATGTACTTCTTCTTGATAGTATCTTTTTAGAGCCAGTCTTCTAAATAAAGCAAGTTATTTTTATAATTGTGATAACATTTACCTCTTAACTTAAATGATTTGAAGCAAATGGTATTTGTCGTGTTAATGCAAGTCTCGTAGAGCTAAAAAGTAAGTCATTTTATTTTATTTTATCAAAAGTAACAATTGATAGTATCTTGTTTGTACAAATTGTTTAATTGTAAAGAGCAAATTATTTTATCAAAAAAAATAACTTGTAGTGTCTTATTCGTAAAACTTCTTATTTTAAAGAATAAATTATCTTATCAAGGGATAAAATTATCAAACCCAAGTGAATGCTTATTTTAGCACTTGTATCTACTTATTTAATATTTCTTTTTATCTCTCCTATTAATACGAGATTTCCTTTAAATTTCAAGAGTAACTATGGTACACAAATTTATATAAAAGGACTTTTTGAATTACAATTCATAGTCCTTTCATGTCTACAAATTTAATTAAAAAAGGAGTGGACAATAATTCTATTGTTTTAAAGAAAAAATCATATACGAATTTGAATACGTTCAGAATCCAAGTACATCAAATGATCAAATACGTTCTTTTGATTTTTACATGAAACCAAGTAAAAAAGGCACTATAATTTGAGAATTGAACCCTAGAAAGTATCTCCTAAAAGTTTTGGATTTCATTTGGGAAAATTTTCTTGGGAAAAGCTAATAAGGCTCCAGACAATGCCCAATTAAAAGCGAACAGAAGAACAGAATTACAAGAGGGAGGGAGGGAGGGAGGGTGATGAGTCGTCGTCGGTTTATAATGCCGGTGCGGGAAGTGGAAAACTACGAAGATCGGAGGGTGAATCTACTTGCTGTTGTACTCGAGTTCAGCGTTCCCAGGATGAGCTCGGGAACTGGTACCTCTATTTTCGTTTTTGGTCCTTTTTTTTCCCATTTTCTTCGCACACATTCGTACATATGTATGTATAGTTGTTACACAGAAATCACTCAAACTGGCTAGTGATTGCAGACGCCTGTACGATTCTGAAGGTGGTTGACGAGTCCCAACACGACCCTGAGTTGCCAGTCAATATTTTCGTGCAGGATATTTATCAACTCCCACACATTCGTTCCCGCAGGGACATCATTCTCCTTTCTGACGTTCGGGTACTTAAACATCTAACTTTTCCCCATTATTGTTATGCTATACGTTTGCTTCCCTTCATTTTTTCTTTTTGCTTGGGTTCGGTTTGCAGTTTAACATACCCTGTCGCATTCATAACTATATTTTCGGCTTTGTATTTCTATCACATTGGTGTCAACTGGTGTAAACAAAAAAGGGGAATACCAACTAGTATAAACAACATTTTGAAACTGTCACCAAATTGAATTTCAGATTTCCCCCAAGTTCTTACAACTATCATTATTATAACAGGAATTAACTGATAAGGCAAAGTGGTACTCAAGCCAACTTACCCACTCCCACACCCCAGATATTCAACTGCACACACGCACTTATGTGAAGGCACACTACTTACTTCAAAATTCACGATTTGACTGCAATATATTTAATTCTCGGTATGAAATATGAGTCTGTATACACCAGGGAAATTCAAGGGGCACTTCATGTTAGAGGTTTTCCAATATTGTTTTAGTATCGCCTCCAATAAATAGTGTAGGAGCCTCGACGATCGATTCACTCGTTTTTGCTGGTTTTATATCCAAAGAATTCAGAGCATAATGATCACACCGAAACAAAGTGCACTTATGGAACAAAGAAATTGGGGAATTAATCACTAAAGCAATGGAGAGTCTTGTCCAAAAGCTTGTAGAAGTCTAGATCTGATAGAACATTAAAGTATTTATCTCAATACTGATAGGTAATGAGTGGAGAGACTGCTTAATCATATTAACCAAGCTTGCATGACTTAG
Organism: Arbutus unedo; assembly: GCA_014822125.1. Taxonomy (NCBI): domain Eukaryota; kingdom Viridiplantae; phylum Streptophyta; class Magnoliopsida; order Ericales; family Ericaceae; genus Arbutus; species Arbutus unedo. The sequence goes on from JABCMJ010006801.1 coordinate 5,274, forward strand.
ATTATAGAAAAAAGACAAGTCTCTCCAACATTAAAGTATTTTTGTATATTTCAGTGGCAATGTTTACAAGTTTAAGGCAAGAGCGATGTTTTTTCTAGATAAATGTGTCATCGTGTCTGTCCGTGTATGTTATGCCTTCTAGTTTTGTGTTTTCCACCTAGCGGAAATAATGGTGCTGTATCCAATGTAATTGGAAATTGGATATTATTGAGTGTAGGTCATCAAGTAACATGTTTATGAGTGGTTAAAAGTAGGTTAATTTCGAAAGCATTGGTCACATTCTCTTGCATTGTCATTATTTGGGAGGTATGGATATTGCAAGTGATAAGAAGTTTTACTCGATAACAATGGACACGAAGGCCATGTGAGTGGACAGGCTCACACTGAAATCGGTTACATACCAAAATACCTATTTTGAACTTTTTCCTGTTTTAGAGAGTTAATAAAAAATTTATTCCCATTAGACAAAACTCACATTCACATTAAAAGTTGTAAGATTCACATTATCTACAAATGATTGATAGCCTAGTGGCATATTTGGAGGACTATTTGATCTTTGCAAAAAAAATTCTTTAAAATTATGATAGAAACACATCATGGAGCTCAGATAAATCACACCAATCTCCTTTCACTTTATTCTCTCCCTTCACTTTATGAAGCATTCTGGGTGCTACTTTATGAGCATTCCAACTATTGAGAAATAAGATTTTGGAATCTGGATTCTTGCCCTTTTTTTTGGAACCACAAGGATTATACCCTGCATACAGGATACACTATCAAACTCAAAGGAAGAAAATCAACCAAAACAAACATAAGAAAACTAGGACAAAATAAAAAATCCACCCACACGGCTTAGTCCTTCTTATACTAGGCTTCGTCAAGATCTTTCCAGCCCAAGGGATGGACTATTTGGTTTCTTTATCCAAGACGGAATCGGTTGAGCGACCTGCATGTACAATGTACGACCAGCCTGCTTTGTTGGAGGAACAATCCGACCCAAGCACATAGTTCATTTATAGCATGAATTCTGCCCAAGCTCTAGTGAATTGATGCTCTCTGTCACCCTTTCTTTATAGCAGCTATCACAACGACAGTATCAGTAGCCTTTCCACCATTTTTTTGGGCATTTTATTCAAGCCATATCTGGCAGATACGCGCAATGGAGGTCAACCAATATACTTAGTAATACAGATCTCCTGCCTTTTGAAGTTTTGCAAGGCCCAGCCAAGTTTTCCGGACCACATTTGAGGTCTTCTCCTTATATGTAGTATGTCCCAAATTCAAGTCCATAGCTGACCTGAATTAGAACAAGCAAAACATACGAGTTCAGGAGACTAAGAACTCTGATGGCACAACATAGATTCATGATCCACCTCTATCTGCATTCTTGAAGCTTATTTATTATTGCTTGCCTCCCCAAGCGGGCTAGCCATTGAATAATGCCCATTTCCTAACATGGTGCCTAAACCAAACCGTAGAATACTAGGTCACTTTAGGTTTAGAGTCTATCTCACAGTATCACAATGATCTTTACGAGGTTTTAGATTCTAAGGAGTGTTTTCTATTATATGCTAAACAATTCTATTCCTTTGTCTAGGAAATTTCCAATTGATGTTGTAACAGAGGGTTCTTGGCAAGAAGGGAGCTTTCTAAGTTTCTTACTACCCCTTCCCCAAGACTTCTTGTTCGAAGGGCCAAAGGGGTGCCAATTGTCTAGCCATAAGAAGGTTTGTGAGTCATCCCCCACATTGGATAAAAGGCTGCCCCAATGCCTTGAGCTAAGACAACTAAATATGTAGGAAGAATACTGGCGTAGTCCCATACTCCACAAACATTTCTGTTTTACCACGTAAAAATGATCAAATTTTACTTGTGAAGTGTTGGCCTTATTAGTGACAGTCCACAAATGTCTAATTATTGAAGCTTTGTTCCAAAGCTTAAGGGGCTTGAAAGCTAGACCACCCTCCTCTTTAGGAGTGCAGACTCGGTCCATGTTGGCTTTGACTCCAGTTTGCTTCATATTACCCCCAGTAAATAATTTATGTCTCTACTGTCCCTGATTCCTGAATATCTTTCAAAATCGGCTTTGGCAATATGAAATAGAGCACTAATGCATTGCATACACTTGCTCCTTGAATTCTTCTTCGGTCATAATAAGCTCCTATTATTGTCTTGTAATGATTTTGGTTGGTCATAAGCCGAGTGTGCACATTGCGTGTGTGTTTCTATATCTTCAACTAGAAGATGAAGTCATCACTCTTATATATGTAGTTTCCTTGCTTTATTACGAGCCTCTTTCTTTGAGACTCACTGATGGATCAAGAGTGTCTAGGAGCGACAGCCACATTGAGTGGAAATCAAGGTTTGGAGATTGTTCTGTAGACTTCTTGAAAGAGGTAAACCAGGGTTGGGTTGTTAGTCATCTTGTCTTGAGTCTTGTAAGGGTCTTACTTTAAGTTGATTGTTTGACTGGTTGTATCTCCCCATTTTTTTTACCCTTAGAAAGAAATCTTCAAGGTTTTCCATGCTGAAATGGTTCTCTTTTCTTAGTTATGCGATTAATTGAACGATTTTTTTAGTGCCTAATTAACGGATAAACAGTCACAAGAAGTTCTAGCCTTCTCAGGATTTGGTATGTTTGCCTCCTGTAGGCACTTACCGAACCGTCTCTACTATTTCAGTTGTAATCAACTCAAAGTAGCTAAAAGTTCAATGGAGTATGAGTTTCTGGATTTGTGAAGGTGTGTACAGCGAGAACTCTTGTGTTGTATTGTTAATAGACATATACTTGTCGGAGAAAGATGTAACCTAAGTTAACGGCTAGCAAGACCTTCGTTTAATGTACATTTACAACAAACTCTACTTTATGGTTGATTGCTTTGTCCTAGCTTATTGCTTATACTGTTGAATGCTGAGTTGCAAATGAACATGTTTAAGTTTTTTCCTGCTTTGTAATACCTCTAGGAATGCATATATCTAGTCTATGGCTGATGTAATGGCTTGAGCTTGCAGATAAAAAGACGCAATCAAGAGTTGTATGCTGTTTTCAATAAGAGCTTCTCATCCTTTGCTCTGTTTGATGGGAAAAAAAGTTCTGCTTGTATTCCATATCAAACTTCTTCAGCATTCTGTCTCCTAGATGGCTATGAGCGGTTCATTAACAGGCTGAAGGATTGGTGCAGCAATTTTCAGCTTGATGCTGGTGAAGTCTCGTAAAATTCCTAACGTCGTTAACTTATGTATTCATAATTGGCATGTTTCTTCTTAAAGAATTACCTTTTGGTTATCTTTTAGGACGATTTTAATAAGTAGACTTATATTTGGAACAATTTGGATTTCTTTTTTCAACCCTTTTTAGGTTGGCAAACCGCTTTGGTAGGTGATAACATGTGAAAGAATTTTGAATTTTATGACTTCTTAACTCTTTGTCTGATGAGCAGAATTTAATTCTTCTTGTGAAGTCTTGTGTCTCTGGTTCAACGGACACATTTTCCTTGTCACATTCCAGTTCAAGAATTTATGCCTTAGAAACTATGTTCTGCATATGCCAGTTCCTTGCTCTTTCATATGATGCTTTTTCTTTAGCAGTCTTTGTAGAAGTTTCGGTTGACTATGTTGGGGAAGTTATTGTCTATGTTTTTTGCTTTGAACCTTTTCTTTTCTTTCACACATGTCTTCTCTAGAAGCTCTTAGTTATGTGCTATAAGGCTCAGTGAGTGAATTGTGAGCCTATGTATAAAACACATGTTAGATAATTTCACGAGTGCATGTAAATGTTGTGAAGTTTTTATGTTGCCTATCTAGTGTAATATTCAATAAGGGTAGTTTAGTCTTTCTATGTGATTAGGGTTTTTTCCATCTTTTATTTAATCATGTGCTACGCTTTGTATTCATTCATTCAGTTAATACAGAACATTAGGGTTTTTCGTCTTCTCAATATTCTATCATGGTATCAGAGCCCTAGGGTTTTGACTATTCTTACCTGCAATCGTCTTCTTTGCCGAATATGCTTCTCTCTCTCAGCAACTCGTGATCTGTATCTCTCGGCAACTCGCGATTTGCAACGAACGCGATTCGTGGTTCTGCTTCATCGTTCTTTGCACCTACACTTGAGGTTTCATCCTTCTCTGCACTTCAATGGGATCTTCAATTTTGAAACATTGTGGGTCTACATCATTAGATGTATATGTGCAATTCAGTTGCAGCAACAGTATTGTGCCTCTCATTCAAAGTGTAGTGGCACTTGTTTTAAATACTTTAAGGATTGAGGAGCTGCTTCAAACACTTCTGGCAAGGGGATCCGGTAGTCATCTGGTCAACTGCATGCACAATACTCTGGAGTTCCTCCCATATGGCTTTGTGCATCATCCTCTGCCTATTCACAACAGACTGGCCTTCGAACGATGAGGAAATAACATCAATCATAACATGCCGACCATCGCTATAAGCATTCTTCATAGTGACTGATTTGGCATTTAAATCTTCTTTTATCTTCTTCTCCACGTACTGAATCAACGGGGAGCCGATTGGGCCGGTGATCCTTCTGACCGAAAGTCCACCTTGGGATTTTGGTGTTTTTCTTGGTGATTCTCCATCTTTTATTTAATCATGTGCAACACTTTGTATTCATTCATTCAGTCAATACAGAACATTACCGTTTTTCTTCTTCTCAATATCCTATCAATGTATCATAGTTGGTTCAGGTGCAAGATCTTCTTTGGTTATTCTAATGTGGAGGCATTGAATGCACAGTGACAATGCAGCTCATGGTTGCTGGAATAAAACTATGGGCTGTTTACACTTGAGACTTCCAAGTATATATAATTTTTAATTTGTGCCAATATGGCTCTTAACTTTTCATTGAAATAATTGGATTCGAAGTCAAGCTTGAAAGCTTGTAAAATTTCACAGGAACATGATTTAGTTTCAACTATCAGTTGGCAAACATTCTTAGATATGTAGATGGTATGTTTGATAGATACTGCATAACTATTTGAGGTGGCTGCGTAGGTGCTTTCCAGATTTTCCATTTACTATGGCTTGAGAAGTTGAGCTGTATTTGTTGTTAAATGTTGTCAGTTGGACCAAATCGCACTGTCTTGTTGGTGCTATAACTGCCCTTTGTAGGCAATATATGCCCTTTGTAGGCAATATAGGGGATGAGTGTGTAACGAAATCACGTCAAAGGACTTCCCATAAATTTCACCATGAAGGGGTGGCATATCCGGCTTCTCCTGATGCACTTTTACTATTGTTTGGGAAGCTTCTATTGTTAGTTGCTTTTCTAGCCCATGTATATTTCACAATGATAAGTACTGATTAAATGATCCAACTAACAGAATCTCAGTAGGTGCTAAAGCTACATGGCATCACTCGCCCTTTCCATTTACAGTCTTTCGAAAACTATTGGCATGTCTGGTTGGACCAAGTTTAGTCATTCTGTAATATTCCTAGATACTACCATTTTAGGTTTTCTGCATGATAGGTTTAGTAACTGCGTCTTTTAATATTAACTAGATACTTCTCTCTTTATGCGTGCTTTGCAGGTATTAGCAAGTACACAGTGTTATTGAAGGATATTAAGGACGGGGCATTTGTTGATCTTGTATGCAAGGTAAACATACTATCCTGGTATTCCACATTTTGCAAGCATTATAGGTCTTGCGTGTCGAGTGTTTGCATTTTACCATACTTAAATTTTATTTAGTTTGGACCACTGATTCTGAGATTTTAATGGTTGCCTTTGGATCGTAGGTACTAGGTGTGTGTGAAGTGTCTAGCAATGAGTGGGTGCTCTTTCTCTGGGATGGAACTGATGTTCCTCCAATAAGCATGGATCCAAAGTAAGTTTCTCTGTGTAGCACTAAAGCCTTGTTTCAGCTTTTTATTGAGGTACTATGCATCTTAGCACTGGACCTTGAGTTAGGGTGAAAGCTGTTTTTGCCCTTTGGTACGCTATCCTTGTCACTTCCAACGGTTAGATAGTCTCAGATAAGCTACACAAGTTTTTTTTTGTGTGTAATTTCTAAGCGGTAAGGGTTCAAAAAGTAACAATATCTTCTGTTGTTTTCATTACTTTGTCATTCTTTAGCTCATTAGATATTCTTTCCTCTTGAAATATTGCTTATGTTACAGTTGTCCCACATTGATTAATTATTACCTCCAAAACTAGTATATGAGCATGGGCAGCCTCTTCGCCCATTGTCAATTGTTTGAGTTGGATGTTTTGATATGGTATTAGAGTTAAGATTTCAGAGGCTTCTGGACAACACTCTCTTAGTTGATTGTTTTGTTCGTACACCTTGTTTTGCTATGATACTTGTGTTATGGATCTGTTATGTACTTCTCCACGTGCGGGTCAAGGGCCGCACTTGTAGGGGAGTGTTGGAGGTTTGTTCCACATTGATTAATTATTTATCTCCAAAACTAGTGTTTGAGTTTACGCGGCCTCCACTCATTTCCAATTAGTTTTGAGTTAGATGCTTTAACAACCGAAAGTAGGAGCAATTTGATATGAAGATACTTTGCCTTCTTTTTCTTTAAAGATGGAACCTGCTTTATGAGGTTGTGTTTCATTCCGTAATTATCTCTTATTGGTACTCATGCTCAACAAATTTGATGTTTAGAAAAGAACAATGTTCAATAAAGCAAGGAAAATGCAACTAGCTTTCAATTAACAATTTGTGCTTGTCGAGTCAACCAATTTTAATCATTTTTGACATGGAGGGATTAATTTGTTGCCGACTGTTAGCTTAGTCATTGCATTGCCTTACCTAGTACAGGTAATGAATGTACTACATTTTTAGTACATTTATTTGTAGCAAAAAGATCTTGGTTGCTGGATCCTCCCATGGGGACTCGATCCGAACCTTGCTCCTGCTCCCATTGTGACAAAATCTCGCTCCCAATTGGGATGGATCCCAAAGGACCAAAAGAAAAGCTACTGTAAAAAAAAAAAAATCAGAGTCTAATGTTGGTTTGGAAGTTACTTGTAAGAGAGATGTATGTTACAACTAAGCAAAAAGATTATTTAAATATTAATATATTAATGCTTCGATAGGCACTCCTGATTTAGACTCTGCTATACACCTTTCCAATATGCAGAATGCAAACAAGTGACTAAGTTTCTTGATATTGTAACTTATTAGAGATACATCAATTATAACTCAAAATGTTGAAGAGATAATCATTGTTTAGAAATGATAAAATGACATGTAATCGTCTCCTGTCGTGTCCCATTTGTGTCATATGACCTTTTATTCGTTTTGAAAATTTCCTGTTTGCTTGTTCTTATTGCGTCGCATCCTTATCTTTTGTCTGTATCTACACCTATGAGCTTATAGTTGTTGAGGTATTCAACTTTGTTTTTCATCTGTGGGAATCTTAACTTCCACTGCTTGCAAAATGCATTTTGTTTAGCAAATGTTTATTTGTCTGTAATGAGGCATTAATCAAGATGCTGGAATTTTTAATGTTTGGTTTATCAGGATATTTTAAATTGATAATATGTTACTTCAATTTGTGTGATCAGATTGGAAGAACATGACTCAATTCGACTGCAAGTTGAATCTGTGCCTTTGCCAGCAAATGTTCTGTGCCAGTTTCCTTGTCTTGGGACTGTGTTGAGAGTTATTGCTCAACAAGCTTATGGGAAATTTGGCGACCATTTTCGTAGCATTGGCGACTGGGTGAGAATTCGAAATGTTTTATGCGAAACAGAGTCAGGGCTCTGGAAGGGTTTCCTATCTTCTAAAAGTAAGGTTCGACTTTTATCCGACACTGACAAGAGTGTTATAGAACTTAAGAGGTATAGTTCAAGACTTGTTTATGTCCATTAACTTTGAAAAAAAGTATATAGTTGTACGATGTCGTTGCAAATTTTTAAGCTACTACAATTGCTGATGTTTGAAAATTTGTGCTTTTTCTGGAATAGGAAATTTGAAGAGAGGCAATTGCAGCACGGTCGTGTGCCCATGTCTAGCCATCATCTATCTGATTTTTTAACTGGTATCTTATTCGCTGTTCTCCTGATAGCTATGTGATACAATTCTTTTTCTGTATCCTTGGATACTTGAGGATGTGAATCAACAGTTTCTCAAGGGTGACAGACTATAAGTCCACTAAAGGTGCTTATCTCTATTTTTCTGACTCGCTATTTTTCACAGAGACAGATTATGAGTCCACTAAATTTGCCACTTTGATGGATGTTCTTACTTTAACACAGGTGACGTGCTTCTCAATTAAGACCCTTGTCCTACAGTAGTTATAAACTTGATTTTTGCCAACGCTAAATTGCTTCTGCAAAATGAAAAAAGGGTGAACATTTAGTTCAGCAATGCGGCGAATAGGAAATTCAATTTCTTGGTACTTGAAAGCAAATCATTAAATGGATATGTTCTTAACAGAGTATTTTTTTTAGCTACTTGGAGTTCCAAATTTTCTGATCTTACAGGATAGGGGGAGATTGAAATGCATTGTTCGTGTAGTAGCAATATGTCCATCGCAAGTCAGGGACTTTTGGTCGCCCAATGGACTGTTTAGGTTGAGAATCACATTGGAAGATCCAACGGCTAGAATACATGCTCTTCTTTGTACTGAAGATGCGGTAATGCAACTTTAAATACTCTTGATGCATGCCTGGAATTTGGTTCAACTTAAATACCCTTTATACACTAAATTTTTCCTGTTCTATACAACTATTGTAGGAACTGTTCTTTGGAGGTAATCCATCTCTTTGTCAAGTTGCTGCGAAGATGAATAGTTTGCTTGGGGTTTCTGGAAATGACAATTCTACTAGGAGTCCACCATGGATACAATGTTGTCTAGAACTCCATTTGTCCAATGAGGTTGGTGCTCTGACCGCTAGGCACTATCTCATATGTTCTACTAGGCTTGTTTCGTAAGGTGCCCATGACGTTTCATTTTGTGTCTGGGCCATTTTGTGTAGTTGAATTTTCATTGAACTTTGGAACATGTACTTACATTTTTGGAATATCATCTGATTCAAATCCCATTCTAGTGCTGTGATAGATATGCAGTTAATGAGGAAAGCAAAGAGAAAAACAATGAACCCACTCTTCGGTTGGTGCTTGTGGTGCAGGACTGTTTGGTTTTTATTGTTTGGGTGCAGAGGAAAGGGAAGCAAATCAGCTAAAAAATATGGCCTCTTTTTTCTGTGTTTCTTACCCCCAAATTTCTCAACTGTAGGGAACATGGAGATTACTTTAGCAAATTTTGCATGCGAATAGAGTATTTGCCTCGTTGTACAGAAGCTGAACCTGATCAGTTTATGGTAGGGTCGATTGCATTTATGTTGGTTTATTCAATAATCCAAGATCATACCAATTGGAAAGCTGAATTTGATCCGTTATAGTAGGGTTAATCACATTCATGTTGGTGGTTCATCTAATAATATGAGACAGTAATCGGTGATTAGTCTGATGGTGAGTTCCTTCCTTGTCTTGTAGGCCCTATCGTTTGGACATAAATGCCCTCTTGCTACCCGTATGCGAGGCTCTGGTGGTGGTTTGGGTGGGTTGATAAGATTCACGGGTTTGGATATGGAGTATGAGTGAATTGGTTGAATATGGGTGGGTTCGATATGAGTTTACTCATACCTATGGGCCTGCTCTAACCCAATTCTTTTTGTTAAATGTAGTATACGAAAGAATAGTTTCCAAGTCCTAAAACCCAATAGAAAACCGAAAGAACGCATTGAATGGATATCAATAGATAAAAGCACCTATAAATTAGTAGTCAAGTAAACTTGATTTTGAATAAGTGGAAGAGTGGAATTAACACATGAAATGAATATACTGTATCTCCAATTCTCCATAATAGTTTGTATTTTTTATATGTTCAATCGGAGTTTTATCCTTAGCCTCGGGAAGTTCGCAAATGGCAAAAAGAAATTGGTTCAATTCATTTTATTAAATTTGTGACGTGTTAACCTCGACGGATCCAAGTGTAAATCTAGGTCTGAAGCATTGGAACCCTCATCCATCGCAAAGCCAACATTAGGGCCAATATAAAATTGAGAATTGAAAATGAAAACTGAATGTTAAATTGGAGGATTACCCTGAGGATAGGAAGAAAGGAGCTCCAAACATAATTAAATTCACATTAGATCTCTTTGAATTTGGATAGGATGAACCAATGTTGAGCAAGCGATGATGTTGTCTGTCTTTATTTCTTTTCTTTTTTTTATCTGCGTCTGTCTTCATTCTTTGGAAGTCCTCAGTAGAAGAAAGAATTCTATGTGATGGCCCGTTTTGCTTCATATCGTTAGAGGAGCGATGGAATTAGTTTTATTGGGTCAAGAATAAAGACAACAAACCTTTTGAATATGACATATTCTCTTAATAGACAGCAATGCGGTATAAGAAATGGATCGAGTTGATTAATGAGTGTCTTTTTAGCCTTTTTAAAGAGACTTTACATGTAGAGTCAATATGACTCACTATATACAAGCATAGTCAAATTAAGATGAGGTAGAACGAATAGTCACGTACTATAACATAACTATTATAGAAAAACATGTCTTAACTAACTAACCGTAGTCCCTACATAAGGAGAGGGAAAATAGTGTAGATTTGGAGGGATGGAGAAATAAAAAAAAAGTTTTTCCACTTGTAGATACGAAGCTAGTCCGTTTTGATTAAGAAGTCATATTTTTGGTGAGGAACTTTTACTTCTTAATTATATATGAAAAATATTTTTTTATTTTTATTTTGATTATTGAAATTTTTTTGTTTTGTCTAGGGAAAAAATATTACCTGTTTCTTTAAAAAGATATATATAAAATAATTTTGTGTTTTGAATTGTTTCTATCAAAATTAGAATACTTTAACTTGTAAGATATTAAAATGCACGAATTTCCTGCCTTGGAATAGTTCATCCAAGTATCCCGAATTTTGGACTCGGACATCGGTTGTTCCTTTTCCTTTACATTTCTTTCACTAGAACGAAGAGGAGAGAGAGAGAGAGAGAGAGAGAGAGAGAGATGGTGAAAGTTCGGATGAACACGGCCGATGTGGCCGCAGAAGTCAAGTGCTTGCGACGTTTAATCGGAATGCGGTGTTCCAACGTCTACGATCTCTCTCCCAAGGCAATAAATACGTATACACGTTGTGTTCGTTTGTATATGTTTATAAATCGGATAATTGGAACCGCCTGTTTGTTGAGTTGTCTGCTTGAGTGGTCTATTGATATTAGGAGCTGGATTTAATTGGCTTGTTTGATATGATTTATGATTTTTTTCCAGACTTATGTATTCAAGCTTATGAATAGTAGTGGAGTTACGGAATCTGGAGAGAGCGAGAAGGTGTTACTGTTGATGGAAAGTGGTGTCAGGTTGCATACAACTGCTTACGTTCGGTGAGCCCCTTCTTTGCATAACTTCAGCCACTCTTTTTCGTGGCTGAGAAAGTTAAATTGATATGAATTCTATATTTACTTGAGCTGTTCAGCTGGGTACATATGTTCTGAAGCTATCCTCTTATTGCCAATTGGTATTGTTCTGGAAGATTTAACATAGTATGTTAGGCTTTCGGAGGCTTTTGAGAAAGACTCTCTATATTGATTCTTACTTGTTTATGCCATAAGAGCAACTTGTTTATGCCTCCAAAACTAGTACATGAGCTGGTGTGGCCTCTTCCCTCATTGTCATTTAGTTTCGAGTTGGATGCCATAGATGAATAGCATAATTAGGATCATGATGAATTTAAAGCTTCTACCTACTCAACCCAATATAATTGCATGCTTAGTTGTGGCGAGTTGGATTTTCCAGTGATAAATCAAGACAGTAGAAATGGAAAACTAAGAATGACGAATTACACCTTGATTGTTAGTTTGAGGTTAAATTCGTACAACTGACAAAAGGAATAAGGAAAAAGATGGTGTAGAAATGTATCTTATTTTAGAAATGAGTTTGTTCAAAGAAAAAGGAAAGAGAATAATAAGTGAGCTTGGTCTTTTGGCTTCTGATATTTTTTAGGGACAAGAGTAATACTCCTTCCGGGTTTACTCTCAAGTTGAGGAAGCACATACGTACGAGGAGGCTTGAGGATGTCCGGCAACTTGGATATGATCGAGTAAGAGTTTGATTGACCTTTTTATTTGCACATAAATTACCTTGGATTCTGTGTTGTGCTTTAATTAATTGGTCTACTATATGGATATCATTGTTTCTTTTTTTGTCTCATTCAGATAATACTCTTTCAATTTGGACTTGGTGCTAATGCGCATTACATTATTTTGGAGTTGTATGCCCAAGGAAATATTCTCCTCACAGACTACGAGTTCATGGTTATGACTCTTCTCCGGTCACACAGGTTGGTGCTGAATGATTGGAGTTCATTCCCTCTAGTTGCATCATGTTGATTCTTAACATGTCTTTTTCCCTTGATCTACATTTATGAGCGCTGGCAGGCATCCATGTCTGCAGATGTGTTCTGTAATGCCTTTGATATGTGGCTTATGTATTCATTTGACGTTGTGGATATGGACCATATGGTGCTGAAAAAATCCACTCACGTTGCCCCAATTTTATGTGCTCACTGACTTGATCATACTTAGTTTGTGTAATGAACCATCATGTTAGTTGTGGAAACAAGACCCAGGTGGGGGAAAAAGTATGAGAGGTTCAGTACAAGTATGGGCAAGTTTTTACATGTTTAGACAGCATTTTGGATTTCAATATTTTGAAGGTAAAAGCAAAATTTTATATCTCCAGCATGAAGTGTCGCCATGCATTTACCCAGTGGGATATGTTGCTGCGCTGCCTTCTTATTCTGTGGTTTAAATGTCTGTAATGTTCAAATCATAATAAAAGTAGCAACAATTTACCAATTGCAGGGATGATGACAAAGGATTTGCAATCATGTCACGTCACCGTTATCCAGTTGAAATTTGCCGAGTTTTTGAGCGGACTACCGTTACAAAGTTGGTAGCTGGGTTTACATCTTTGAAGGAAGTTGATAACAATGATAATAATGAGAGGAATGAAGGTGGGATGAACGATTCTGCTGAGCCCAAAGGTAAGCAAGGCAATCGCAAAAGTGGGAAATTACCTGAGCCTAACAGATCTTCAAATGATGGTTCCCGTGCCAAGCAAGCCACATTGAAGGCCTTTCTTGGGGAGGCGTTGGGTTATGGACCTCAACTGTCTGAACATATTATTCTAGATGCTGATCTGCTTCCAAATACTAAAGTTGGCCGGGATTTCAAATTAGATGATGGTACACTTCAGGTTCTTGCCCAAGCTGTTGCCAAGTTTGAGGACTGGTTAGAGGACATTATATTAGGTGATAGAATTCCGGAAGGATACATATTAATGCAACAAAAAACTTCGGGAAAGAAGGAGTATACCACATCAGAATCAGGAAGTTCTGTCCAGGTTACTTCAATTGTTGCTTTGCATTCATTTTGTGTTTTCAACTCTGCAACAAAATGTAGATGTTTAGTGTCCAGTCATAGATTTACGAGTGAGTATATTGCATGGATGTGCTATTTTAGTCTTCTAACCTTTTTTGCAGATCTATGATGAATTCTGCCCCCTATTGTTGAACCAGTTCAAGTCAAGGGACTCTGTTAAGTTTGAGACATTTGATGCGGCTTTGGATGAGTTCTACAGTAAAATTGAGAGTCAACGGGTTGAGCAGCAGCAAAAAGCTAAAGAGGGATCTGCAATGCAGAAACTCAACAAAATTCGTGTGGATCAGGTCTGTATTATATTCATATAAGCTTTTCTTTGAGGTGGACTATTAAACTTTTCCGGGTCCTTTGGTCTAAGGGATATGCCTTTTGTTTTCTAGAACATCTACCAGTTGTTTAATGACTTGTTGCTATTTGTCATAAGTTTTGGTTTAATATCTGTTGATAACTCATATAGGTGATGAGGGTAATTAAGCAATTTATTGTAGTGGAGCCAAACGGAATATTATTAATATGGTCTTGTGTGGTATGGTGTGTCTGGGTTATCATACATGGAGTATTTGAAAGAATTAGATGTGTCCAATGTGCAAAAATCGGCCAAAAGGAGGACTGAAGGAAACTAAGTATAGAAGTATCAGGACTCATTAGATTCATATTACATCTGGATATTCCAGAGGTTGGATAGAATCAATGGAGGATAGTAAAGTTAATGGAGGATATTAGTAGGTTTTGACAACATTGCAGTCACAGGAAGTTGGAAGCTGGAAAGGAGGCACGGTATCGTTGCTAGATGCTTGTTAGTTGTCTCGTGATTCAACTTCAAACTATGATCACACTTATTCATGTTTAGGCTTTAGGTTTTACATTAATGTTTCTTGGTTTTAGGCATGTTCGTTTTATTGTTTTTGCATTTCTTTGAGAGTACTGTTTGTGAACTATGTTTGGGAAAAAAATTCACAAACATTGTTTGGTTTGTTTGTCAATGATGTCAACGTTTTAGTGTTTTTGCATTTCTTTGAGAGTAATGTTTGTGAACTATGTTTGGGAAAAATTTCACAAACATTGTTTGGTATGTTTGTCAATAATGTTGACATCATTGATTAATATTAAATCACCATAATTGCCAATGATTGATACATTAAATAGCCATATTTAATCCCCTTTTGGTCGTGTTTTTAAATTTTATTTTCGAAAAAAATTTAAAAATTCATTGTTGACTTAAAAAAATATTTCGAGATTAACTGTGAATTCGAAATTTTAAAATAATTTTTTTTTGTTAACAGAATATGTGCACAAAGCACACGAAAAGAAGTTTTGTTTTAAACACAATACTCTTTTCCCGAGAAAAGAAGAGAGGAGAGAGAGTGTCTTCAATAATGCCGAAAAAATCTTAACTCTAATTTTTTTTTTTGTGAAATACTTGCACCGAACAAATCTGAGAGTATTTTTTCCAAAAATCGGTTCAGAATCTATCAACTGAACATGGCCAGTTTTTTTGGCATCCCTGTTCATTTGATTTTTTTATTCCAGCTTTATACTGAAACATTGTATTATATATTGCTGTTAAAATTTAAATATTTCTGTGATCTATATTCGGGTGTAGGAAAACCGTGTCCAAACACTGAAGAAAGAAGTTGATCGTTCCGTCACAACGGCAGAACTGATAGAATATAACTTAGAAGATGTCGATGCTGCTATTTTGGCAGTTCGTGTAGCTCTGGCAAATGGTATGAATTGGGAAGATCTAGCTCGTATGGTGAAAGATGAGAAGAAATCTGGAAATCCAGTGGCAGGCATCATTGACAAGCTTCATCTTGAAAGAAATTGCATGACACTACTTTTGAGCAACAATCTTGATGAAATGGAGGACGATGAAAAGACTCAACCTGCAGAAAAGGTGTTACTCGATTATGTTGGGTGACTTTTTTTAGCTATAAATAAGTATGCCAACTCTCACTCTTGTTTTTTGGAGCTTCTCTGTTTGCATAAGGGATGAAATACTTGCATGAATTTTCTAGTTCTATTGTTGTCAATTGTCTTTCTTGAAGATGTCTAGCAAGCACAAGATCAGTTGGGTTCAATTGCTTACATTTCGGCTGTTGCTTCTATTTCTGTACCTTTGGTTTTTGTGGTCAAATGTTAATATTACCTGGTTTTTGTAGTTGTCTGACTCATTAGATATCTGAATCTTTATATCCCATGATACGTATTTTACTTCCAATTGCCACGAATTTGCACTGTCTAGGTAGAAATTGATCTGGCACTCTCAGCCCATGCTAATGCTCGGAGGTGGTATGAACAAAAGAAAAAGCAGGAAAGCAAACAGGAAAAGACAATTACTGCTCATGAAAAAGCCTTCAAAGCTGCTGAGAGAAAGACCAGGCTTCAGCTTTCGCAGGTAAATGCAGCCAGGACATCGACTGATAGTTTTCTGTTTGAATGAATGCCTGCTGATGTTAGTGTCTGTTTGGTGAATGACGCGGGTATTAAACAGATGTCCAGTTTACATCTAACAATATGACGGTTGTGTTTAAATAGACTTCATGCACGTCTAACTGTTCTTGTAACAGTACGGTTGAATATGATTTTTGGCAAATGTGGAGTATAAAATTTCTTAAAACCAATAAAGGATAAATTTCTGAAAGTATGCAGGGTTGATATTGGCGTACTGTTAGGTATCTTTGGCAAAAGAATCAATTACTTCAATGTTGATTCTATTGACGTTGTTAAATCTCCAGTCCATCTGAGAATGTGGCCCCCATCGGTAAATGGAGTAACAAAAGTGATGAAATTATAGACATAGCTTGGTTTTCTTCTGTTCAAATCCATGTGTAGTTCTTGGTCACCTGCTCGCTTCTCAAGGTAAGAAGGCTCCTAGTCATCTTCACAATGAGTGTCATTAAATTCAAAGCAATTTTCTTGAGTTTCAACACGTGTGGTTTTTTTTTTCTTGGTACTTCATAGTGATAAATTCGTATGCCGAAATTCAACGATATCGTCTTGTGCCCTAGGAAAGACGAAAGGTTGTTTGCATCATATTGTTTAATATGATGGTGATATCCGTTTTAAATTCGTCTCTCTCCTTATGTCTCAGAATTGATATGTCAAAGGTGGGTGTCATTTTAGTTTTAAAGATCTCATTTGGGAATGCTTTACAGATTGTGGTTTGCACATATAATTGACCGACTCTCCTCTCAGCTAAAACATAAAGAAAAGAGATGACTACTTTCCATAGTTTTATTGTTTTGTCCATATATAAGTATCAGATGTTATTTTCTGGGTGTCTAAAGTTTTTTCCTTCTACAATTTACAGGAGAAAACTGTTGCTGCAATTTCACATATGCGAAAGGTTCACTGGTTTGAGAAATTCAATTGGTTTATCAGCAGTGAGAATTATTTGGTTATCAGTGGACGAGATGCTCAACAGAATGAGATGATTGTTAAGCGTTATATGTTGAAAGGAGATCTGTAAGTTAGCAAGTAATTCATCAGTTAATTGATCGTTACGCAATATGTTTTCCACTACTTTGATTTTAGGATGCTGTTGCTTCATCTATCTATTTTTTGGTGGCTTTGGGGTGTTGGGGGTTTACAAAACAGGTATATCCATGCTGATCTCCATGGAGCTTCTAGCACTGTGATTAAGAATCACAAGCCTGAACACCCTGTACCTCCTCTCACATTGAACCAGGCTGGATGTTTTACTGTAAGTTACTTGTCTATCTATTTCCATGTGATTTCTCTTTTCAATTGTCTTTTTCATTATTCAGCCTTGCATTTGGGATGTAGGTTTGCCACAGTCAGGCATGGGATTCAAAGATTGTGACTAGTGCCTGGTGGGTATACCCTCACCAAGTCAGCAAAACTGCTCCTACAGGGGAATATCTTACAGTAGGAAGTTTCATGATCCGTGGGAAGAAGAACTTTCTTCCTCCGCACCCTCTTATAATGGGGTTTGGAATGTTGTTTCGCTTGGATGAGAGTTCCTTGGGATCTCATTTGAATGAAAGGAGGATAAGAGGTGAAGAGGAAGGGATAAATGAGGACGAAGAAAGTGGTCCGTTCAAGGAAATATCTGATTCTGATTCAGAGAAGGAAGTTCCAAATGTAAAACATACTTTAGAGTCAGAAAGAGACACAAAGTCATTAACAGATAATAGGAAACTGATCTCGGGAGGCTTATCTTCAGAGATTAGCTCTGGTAATGACTTGAGTTGCTTGGACTTCAAAGCTATAAATTCAGATGGATTTCCGGTTGAAGAGAGGACTAAATTGAAGGATTTTGATAATAAGAAGGTAACTGAAACTGCACGAGAGGGTGTGGCCGGTGTCTCCCTGCAACTTGAGGATATACTTGATAGAGCTCTTGAGGTTGGAGCTGCTTCTGTCTCTGTTAAAGATTATGGGAGCCATGCTGCTCAAGTAAATTCCGCAGAAGAACATAACAATGAAGACGAAAGGCCAGTAGTAAGAGAGAAACCTTATGTCTCAAAAGCTGAAAGAAGGAAGATCAAGAAAGGAGGTATTGCAGGAACAACTGCTGAGCCTGAAAAAGATGATGTAGAAGATAAGAGTGTAAAAGTGAGTCAGCCTAACAAAAATGTTCAAAATCTGAAGCAAGTTGGTGGTGGAAAAGTCAGTCGTGGGCAGAGGAGCAAGCTCAAGAAGCTGAAGGAGAAGTACGCGAATCAAGACGAGGAAGAAAGGAGCATACGCATGGCTTTACTGGCTGTGAGTACCATAACTTGCCAGATTACACCTTGTTTTGTATCTACTTTTGTTATTTTTTGCTAAAGGTAGCATTGGTATGTTCGTATCGTAGATCACTATGAGGGGCGTTGAAGCTGCTTCATTAGCTCATACCCAAGACCTCGCCCTTGGGAACCAACCCCAGGGGAGTAATGCCATTCAAACTACAGCTCATTGGCTGGCATTACACCTCGATTGATGACTGGACCATTGGACATCTCTCTCGCTGTGGTCTTATGGGCTCGCATTGCATGCTAATTATGTGAGCTTATTAGGGGTGTAATCGGTTCGGTTTCGGTCGGTTTCCAGCGCGGAATCCCGAAACCGATCGGTTCGGGGTGTGAGTTATGGAAACCGATCCCAACCGTATTTCGGTGTGAACCAAAGTCGGTTCAGGCTCAATCGGTTTTGGTCGATTTTTTTGGTTTTTTGCTGCAAAGAAATTTTTAGTATAATATGTACTGGAGAGAAAGTATGATCAAGAAAATGGTACGAGTAGCATTATATGGTGTTCTGTTGCTTGTCACTTAAGGCTGTTAAGCTATAAAATTAGTTTAGCTCAAAGTTTCTGGGCCCAACTTGCCGGTAATATACTACTACCAAATTTCGGTGAAGAAAACATAGACCGTTGGATTAGATGTGAAATAACGGCAGAGATTCATTTGAAAAATATCGGCTCGGTTCGTTTGGTGTCACAAAGAAAACCTGAAAACTGAATCCAAACCGAAAAAAAAATCCCGGGAAACCAAAACTGACCGAACTATGTTTTGGATCAACCAAACCGCGGTTTTTTCGGTCGGTTCGGTTTTTTCGGGCTGGCTTAGAGCTTATGGTTTGTTGTCCCTTTAAAATATTTGAATCACTGGGAGAGCTTTCTTGCCTTATAGGCAGTGGTATGCTAATATGATGTTCCAGGGAATGGTATGTCTTATAGCTTGATACTTTTTCTGGAAAACACGCATTTGCAGTTAAGATGCTATTCTGAAAATTAAGGGAAACATTTGGGATACCTTTTGAAAATGTATTCAGTTAAAATTGGAAACTCCAATGCCACTGGGAGGAATTGGGAAGAAACTCAGCTGAAATTATTTGGAGACTATCTAAGAATTATCTGTCAGATGATAGTTTCAGGGCCAAAATTGCCTACAAAAGACTGCTTCAGTTTTTTTTTATCTCTCAACCTCTCCCAACTACTTATGCATTCTTCAACTTCTCCTGTCTACTGTAACTTGATTTTGGACAGTTTTGGGTCTTAATTTCCATTAATTTTCATAGCTTGCGCCCTGGGTATGCACGCCATCGAAACTAATAATATAGTGGGGTTCTTATATGTTCCTCTGCGCTTCCTGTAGTAATCTATAAGCCGTTTTCTTAGTTCTTGTTACGTGTCCTCAATTATCCGTTCTCGTATGTGACTACACTTCCTGCGTTTTATCATTTTCCTTTCTGTTTTGTAAAAGTTTCTTGCTAGTAATCTCATTATGTTTCTCAAATTATTATTAGGCATTTCTCGGTTTTTTTTGGTTTTGTTTCTCAGAGTTTTAGCTGTGCCCTATTTCCACTTCCGTGTTGTTTCTATCTGCTTCCAGTGTGGTAACTACGATTTTGGAGCCCGGGGAATGTTATTTTCCTGAAATATCCTCTCCGGATACCATTACAATTGCGACATGCTTTAGTCAGTATTTTCAAGGTATTTCTAGGAACAAGAGAGAATGTTATTTGGATAATTTGTAGCAACCTATGAAGCACGATACTTTTATATGGGAGCTGTATCTGTGTCCGTGTCATATCCATATTGAATACCAATACTTCTCGGGTACTCGTCTATATGTATCTAATACTTCCCATATGTATCCGATACTTGCAATTAATTCCTTGTTTAAACAAGAAACGACATATGCCAAAGAAGGTTAAGAACCAGATAACTGCTCGGACAAAGAGTCCTCCGATGATGAGACTCTTATAGAGGAGCAACCGGCACCTAGGGAATTGAAGGAAGGCACACAGACTCTTTAAATTTAAGAAGTATCGTATCCTTTTCAGATACTCTTAAGTTACACACCCAAGCTTTTATGAAATTGAGATTTGAGGTTGTTATATTTACACACTTAAATAAGAGTATCAAGGTCTAGATAGATAAAAGGTTAGTTTTGGATATAGAGAATATTTGTGTTTTAATATTTTGCTTACTTTTATTGGAAGAGCAAAATAGTAAGATTAAACACTATCCTACTTTTTCATAATTTTTCAAATTGAGGAATTCTTATTATGTCATGAGTGTATATGTACCCTGTGGATCTGCTTATGGCTATCAAACTTATTCATAATTCCTAAAAAAAATTCATCACCTTTGATGAACTTATGTGTAACATGATTCTAAAAACCATAAGACAACTTCTTTACAAACGTATCTTGGTCATATCCGTATCTTACTCTTTTTCTTTTTGGTTTTGTGTCGGTGTATGCTTATCGTGTCGTATCTGTGTCCATCTTCATAGTCAGCAACTTATCGGGTGGCTGTTTAGTTTGGTATATCACATGTCATGCTGTAGGTGCGGCAAGTTCTGTTATAGGTATGATTGGTGGATGAACAAGTCTCAGATTGAGATTGCGGCATATTAACATGTACTAAGCAGTGATTAACTGGTCATATCCAGTTTTACCCTATTTCTGAGCATTCGTTATAGCTTCTTGGTCGGCTGTTATGTGACTTGCACCAGAAGACAAAATGTAATACTCATGCATAAGTCATAACCTGCAGTTTCACTTGTTGCTACTATTTCACTGTACTTGTATGCACCTACAGATTAGTTTGAATGTCTAGCAAATCTTTACCCTGTATATGAACTGTGATTGTGTTATTATTTTTGTTTGTCTGGCTTCATGAAACCGGTGAATGCTCTTCTTTTATAATATGTCTTTTTATTCTCTCATCCAAGTAGAACATCTCCAAGTATATGATCTCTTCCGGAGAACCATGTCTCTGATATATTGTTCAAGCACAATGGATTCCTTGTTTTCCCGTTTTGTGGTCACCATTAATAACGATATTACTGACAAAGTTATGAATTTTCAGTCAGCTGGAAAAGTACAAAAGAATGAGAAGGACTCAGAAAATGAAAAAGCAATTACAAAAAAAGACGCAGCGCCTGCTATAGGTATGTTTTGATATGAAACTTGAATTATGCTTAGTGAACCTGTACTCTGCATTATAATATTCACCACTGTGTTATTGGTGAGTTTGTGGTTAAGCATGACTTCTATCATCCCTTCCTATTGTACTGGGTCCATTAGATTCCTGTACGTCCTCTCTTGTATTGTTTGCCCATCCGTACCTTTTTCTGCTGTATGGGTAAGGTCAAGTTTTAGCATTTCTGGTAATGGAATTATCCATTTGAAGTGATCTTAGTGCCGTCCTTGTTGTTTTGGCAATGGTAGGTGCAGAAGATGCTCCAAAAATATGTTATAAATGTAAAAGGCCAGGTCACCTGTCTCGGGATTGTCAGGACCATCTTGATGGAGGAGTACATGTTCATTCCAATGATGCAGTCAATGATACTGGCCGTGCTAGTTTTGGTAGTAGTGCTGATGTGATGGACAAGATAGCCATGGAGGAAGATGATATCCACGAGATAGGTGAAGAAGAGAGGGGCAAATTAACTGATGTGGATTACTTGACTGGGAATCCACTGCCTAATGATATTCTCCTATATGCTGTGCCTGTTTGTGGTCCTTATAGTGCCCTACAGTCCTATAAATATCGTGTGAAGATTATTCCAGGAACTGCAAAGAGAGGAAAAGGTATCTGAAAAAAAAGTCTTTTCAAGTATTGATGTCATACTTCACCATTGTTCATAACTTAAGTTCTATATTTTCGAGCAGACGGATATTCCTCCCGTGTTTCTTCTTTTTCATTCTTTTCCCCGTACAGTAATGCTCTCGACAAAATGATTTAGTTGCAAGCCGAAGGCTGTATTTGGATAAAGGGTTTGTGTGAGGAAAAGGAAAAGGAAAAGGAGATAGAAAATTTGAATCCTTCAATTTCTCCGTTTACTTCTCCTTTCCTTACCTAGATTCTTGATTCAAATAAAGCCTAAACAAAACAAATCAGCTGATGTTATGAGCTCGGACCATGTTAATTTCTCCGTTTCTGCACGGTTCTCATGCAGCTGCAAAAACGGCAATGAACTTGTTTAGTCACATGCCAGAAGCGACAAGCAGAGAGAAGGAATTAATGAAGGCATGTACGGATCCTGAGCTTGTCGCTGCAATTCTTGGAAATGTGAAAATCACAGCTGCGGGCCTTACTCATCTGAAGCAAAAGCAAAAGAAAGGCAAGAAGACCAACAAAGAAGGAAGTTAGCTTTAGCTCTTGAGGGATACGAAGTGAAGTTGCACTAACTAGGCGGCATATTGCCTACATAATCGCACCTTTGATGGAATGCGTGTGTTTATAAAATCAAGTTTTTGTCAGATCGTATAGGCTTTAAAAACAAAAAACAGGAGAGAAAATTGCTCTGGGATAATAATGTTCAGCTAGTCTCTTAGCTGTTGTAGATCATAGCACCGCAGGAGCTATTTTGAGCTGAATATATGCCTTGTCAATGTGCCAGGAAGACGTTTTGTACGGGTAGTCTTTTTGTAATGCGTTTTATTCTTTTCTATCCTAGTCGATGGTTTGCTCCTTGTGCTTTTGGAGAAAAGTTGCGTCTGTAATTTTCAAGTCAAAATTCCTAAATGCAGATCTTGTGGTAGTTAAGGGTTCTTGTTCTGTTACAATCAACTAAAGCATTTTATTAACAACAGGATGAGTTGGTCCGAATTCCAAATAAACAACAACAAAATAGTGCACCAGGAAATATATCAACCATTTGGATTAAACTTAGGATTCAGTCATAGATCAGATCTTAGATTGCATTTTCAATGTTTGAGTGTAATAATTAATGAATGCATTCTGATTGGGAGAGTAGTATGTAGGTGATTTGAATTTTAAGTAAATAGCTCAACATTTTGATCAATTAATCTTTCAGTTTATAGGAAATGAATAGATTTGTTTCAAAATGTTGAATCTCATTTAAGTTTGATGGTAAAAAACCTTTGTCTATTTTCAAAGACTTCTACGAGCAATAAAATTAATATCATCTTTAAAAACTTTTACGAGAGACAGAGTTAATAATTATCTAACCAGTTTTAAGGTTTTGTGCGTCAAATCTTGCAATATAGTTTGACAATCATTTATTCTATATATAAAGAGAGAGCATCAGTTTGGTATATTCTAATTTTGTCATTATGTCTATTTTTTAATTTCTATGTTGCCCCTGAAAATATTTTTAATTACTTTTTAGTTATCTTAATTACTCAATTATCACCACTATTAAATAATGTCACAATTCTTTAATTTGCACACACATCGTGTGTGCTCCAACCTTTAGTTTCTTTATTAAGGACAGATTCTTTAGCTAGAATCTAAATTGTGTATTTCCGTTGTAGTTGACATCCATTTAGTAAATTAGGGCATATGCTGAAAGAAGTATAAGTATGGGAGTAATTTGCCACACCATCCAAGTTGTAGGGGGTTCTGTGTAATGTTAGCTCAGTTAAAATGTGTTGTGCGCTCAGTTCACTTTCAATCGTAATTTTATTTCCTTTTTCCCTCGAAAGCGCTCGCTCTCTCTCTCTCTCTCTCTCTCTCTCTCTCTCAAGATTCGGTAGGCAGGCCTCCTGTTCGGCGCTGTCTCTTCTCTCCGGACGACGCTCTCTCCCCTCTCTCTGTTGACGCTCTTCTCTTCTTCCGTATCGCTATACAACAGGTGTGGATTCTCTGTTCTTCCTATTTCTGGCTTGCTTTGCATATTGAAATTAGGGTTTGAAATCTTGTTGCGATTTTGAAAATAAATCCTATCATTCTTTCCAAAGTGCCCTAATTCAGCGGTTTTGTCCGTAAACCAAAGTTGAAGACAGTATATTATATTTTGTGGTTTTCTTGTTTGCATCTTGGATATTTTTTTAATGCAGTGGGGACATGCTCATAATCTTTTGAGTAAGCAAACCAATTCTTAGTGAATTTAAAGGATAAGTTGAAATTTTTTCATGACCAAACCAGTGTGACTAATGAAAAAAGGAAAATGAAGAACTGATATATATATATATATTGATACGTGCATGATAAAATAGTAGTATTGAAAAGAAAAGTGTCTAGCTAAACCAGAAAAGAGGAATGTTGACTGGTTAATTTACCTAGTTGTTCTTGCACATGCTCTAAACTACTATTTGACCATGATCAGAACCAGCCCAAAATCTTAAAGCCCCTAAGCTCGCTGGCAACAGGTACCCCTCTCTCTTGTCATCTATCTCTTCTGTTTGTTGTTCCTTGTTTTTGGGGTCCTGGAGTGTTGCCATTCAATGATTCTGCCCGAGGACGTAATACCCGATTGCCACTTGTTTAGTTTCGGGAGCCAGGTTTCATATACATATATGAATATGCAGTACTCATATCTCTACGATGCGGATCAATCGTGCCCATACAGTTGAGTCTTGTGTTAAAAGGTAATATGGAAATTATTTTCTAGGTTTTGGAAGCATTAGGAGGAGTTTGGTTCACTATGAGGAAAGTTAAAAGTGTTTCTGTTCTGCTTGTTTCAAGTCTGCATGTTTTGTTGCCTACAATATTAGCTGAACTTGCATGGCCTTTCTAATAATTCTAATATTGTGTAATAACATTTTTGTATGGCTCATTAAATTTCTAAACTCTGGTAGTCATTTTTTCATAGAGAGCAACTTGGTTTCTGGTGTATTTAGACCTGGTAAATGAACCAATGAAACTAGTGTTCCTCTCCCTAAAAACTCATTCAAGATCAGCCTGTTACTAACAACCTAGCTTAAACAAAACAGTAAAGCTCATTTGAGATTGGCTTGGCTGACAACCAAACCAAAACATGTTTTTGAAGGTCGTTAGGCGTCCAAACTAACCTTTAACACCACTACATTGTTGACATAGCTTGTCGTCTACATTTGGCTGTTTTTTGTTTTTTTGTAAACCAACTTGCATTTGGCTGTTTTGAAACAAGGTATATTCAATTTTTCAAAGCCTTGGATGGTTTGGTGGGACACAACCACCAAGCTTAGCGTTACATAACAACCAAGCTTAAACAACATGAGTAAAGCTCGTTTGAGATTGGCTTGGCTGACAACCAAATCAAGCTAGAACATGTTTTTGAAGGTTACGTTTTCATACTAACCTTTAACACCACTACATGGTTGACATAACTCCTTGTCTGCATTTTGTTTCAAATACACATCATAACCATAATGCATTTATGTATTTGAATCTGTAATTCTTATCCCGGCTTCTTTTTTGTATGGAGCTTTATTTGAACTTTCCTAGTTGTTTTGAAAGAGCTGGAGCTCTGCAACATGCAATCAGCAATTTAGGGATTAGATATGTAGTAATAAACATGTTAACTTGTTTTGCCCCAATGCATGTCAGTGATTATGAGCTAATGTAGTCATCGTATTACTTTTTCTGGGGTCATCCCTTTTGTTCAGAGGGCTGTCACCTTTTTCCATTGGTTGGTTGGTTGGTTCATCTAACCTCAACTTTAGGACACGAAGACATGATAATGGTGAAAGTAACATTTAATACATGAATCTGAGCTTGGTCTGACTGCAGTACTTGTCCATTGAGAGTCAACTGATTTCCGTTGGCCTTTTTGTCGTGGTTGTTTGTGACTCTGCCAGTGATGCTTCCCCATTTTTTCCTCAGTACAGCCATTCCAACTTACTCTCCCAGACACCCATTGGTGGGTACTAACTGCTTTTACTTCCAGATTTTGCCTTAATCCACTTATTTGCCATGTGGTCCCGTTCTCTGTTCAGTTGTAATATTCCAATTTCTCAGTAAAAACACCTTCAGTGGATAACTAAATATATAGAATTTACCCCCAAAAAACTAAATATATAGGCATGGCTTGCCTTTAGAAATTCTGTTGTCCTTTGTTGGTTGGTTATGTTTTCTTATATATCTGGTTGGGAAATTTGGTTAAGGTGATGGAAAAAGAAAAGATAGAGATCCCAGCGGAGTCTGCCCATGAAGGTGCTCCTGCTTCAAGCTTAGAGTTACGATCTGAAGAAATTGGTAAAACATTGGAATCTTCTTCAGTTGTGCTCAATTAGATTTATTTCCATTTTTTCCATGCTCAAAGTAGAGGTCTATAATCAAATATCTGATGAGTGGATGCATTACTTCCAATGTTGTGCCAGAGAGAAAAGCCCGGGTGGATGCTGTATGGGACCAAATGAGTAAAGGGGTATCTGTGAAGACACTCAAATCTATCTCTAACAAGCCTAGTTCATATGTGAATAAAACTACACAGAAGAGTTCCTCTGTGAGGATTCCCTGATTATTCTGTTTAAAAAGAATATTTTAGGCTGTTGTAGTCAACTTGGTTTAACAATGACATGGATTTGGTTTCAGAGTTGGATGACATATCTGGGACTGGCACATAAAAAGGCAGCATCCCCTGAGCAAGAGAAGCAACCTACCCGTACTCCCATACATAATGGCAACAGAGATGAGGCCAAGAGGCTTGCGGCTGCTGCCTTGTCAGCAGTCAAAGATGCTGCCGCTTCAGGTAAGGGCAAGGTTGAGGTAAGCACATTTTGCGCTTGTACAGTTGTGTCTGTTATCTGTACTCCTGTCCTTTGTCTAAATATACTGGCCTTGACCTTAGCGCAGCACATAATATCTTCTTTTCTTCTTTAGGAAGTCGTGGTTGTCCCCCTAAATAGGCATTTAATCCAGTTGGCCCTGCCAGGCGGATCATTTTATAGTGATGGCTGCTAAATTTGTCTTAATATTGTATTGACTCTGAATGTCCATGTGGGGAAATGGCCAAACTTAAATTCATTGTGACCTTGGATACCTTTATAGTTTGTACTGATCAGCTCTATTTCTGAGGGAACAACCCCATATAAAGGAACTATAGGTGATAGCCTCATTACGTCTCTCTCATTGGTTGAAGCATAGAGGCAGATGATATGCTGCTGGTTGTAACCGTATTTAACTTTTTACACTTAATTCAAACTTGGGAACCATCATTATTAGTGATAAAATCTTTTTCTTCATACAGATCACAGAGGTTCGGGACTTTGCAGGTCAAGATATTGAAGTAAAGAAGTTGGTTGATGCTAATTCGAAGGAGGCTTCTGAAAAGAACAGAGCAACCCCTTCTGCAGTTGATATGGTTCTTGAACAGATTAGGAAAAAGCAAAAGCTTAGTGTGCTGGACAAGACAAAAAAGGATTGGGGAGAGTTCAAGGAAGAAAACAAGGGTCTCGAAGACGAGTTGGATGCTTATAAGAAGAGCTCAAATCAGTATTTGGAGAAGGTTTCCTTCTTGGAGCGAGCAGATTATAGGGAATTTGAGCGGGAGAGAGATGTCCGGCTTGCTGTGCAGGCCAAGAGGAAGTCTGATATGCGAGACAATCCTTGACTGCTTACTGCATAGTACTACTTGCGCAAGTACACTGAGTATTGGTCATATGAGCTCATGGAAATTGGAGGGAAGAAATGGAGTAGAAAGAAGCTTCATGTTTAAAGAGGAGACGGACTTTTGTCCATGCCTTCATGACATGATTCAGTGCACCAACTGTATCATTGTCGGGACTCATCTGAAGTTTATTATTAACTTTGAGGGAGTTGAAGAATGCATTATTGATTTGTTCCCTAGCGACCTTCTATTCACGTTTCTTTCTCTATATGATGATTTGGATCCAAAAACCAGAAGGTAGTTCTGCATAAATGATGTGGTGGGTGGTTTCTTGTCTCCCATCTCATATTCTCTGCCTTTTGAAGTTACAACATTAACTTCTTCTTCTCATTATTATTATTATTATATCTGTCTGTCCATGTACATACGCTATAGTGTCAGACTGTTCATCCATGTGTTGTTTGACATACAGACAGAATGTCAGACAGACGCCATAGACAGAAAGAGATCTCTGATTGTTAGATCCCTATTTGTCCGTCTCTTTCTCTGTGTGTGTGTGTGTGTATCAATCTGCCTATAGTGTGTATTTATTTGTCTGTCTGTTGTTTGTCTGTCTTCTATAAACACACAGACAAACTCTATAGTGTTAGATTGTTTATCTGTCTGTTCGTCTGTCCGTTGTTTGTCTTTCTTACACTATAGAGTTTGTCTTTTTGTTCGTTCGTTCGTCTATCTTCGACAGATAGACACTACAACAAGACAAACAAACTGTATAGATAGAGACAAACTCTATAGTGTCAGATTGTTCGTCTTTCTGTCGTTTCTGTCTGTGACAGAAAGAAAGAGATCTAGCCGGCAGATCTCTATTTGTTCGTGTGTGTGTGTATCAATTTGTTTTTAGAGTTTGTCTATGGTGTGCATTTGTTGAAGACAGTGTGCATTTGTCTATGGTCTGTCTGTTTATTTGTCTGTCGTTTGTTCGTCTTTGACAGACAGACAGACTCTACAGTGTGAGATTATTCATCTGACAGACAGACAGAGAGACCTATAGATCTGAGTGAGATCTTTATTTTGTCCGTCTGTGTATATATC
>JABCMJ010006802.1:0-12255 GCA_014822125.1 Arbutus unedo
TATATATATATATATATATATTTTTTTTTTATTTATGGCAAATGTGTGACTTTGGTATTAGTATCTCACACGAGCTTTAGCTTATGTTTTTTTTAAATACTTTTTTTTTTCAGGACTCGGAGAATGAGGTGCTACTCAAAGTTGGAGTGTAAATACTTTTTCGTGAAACTCAAGGAAGTTAAAGTCTCGCCTTTGTAAATAAACTTATCCTTAAAGTTTTATGTTGTAATTTGGCTCGGGTGATGAAAATTTTGTGATAATCTCGCTTTAACACTTCATATATTTAAAAAAAAAAAATTTCAAATTCAAGCGGCTGCAGTGACATAAGGATCAATGGCCGGTCACGATTGCCGACCCCCCTCATCGAGGGTTGTGACAAGAGTAGTATTGGTCGAACCACCTAACCACATCGGTAGGTGATGTTGTGCTGAGCAACACGATAGAGAGTAGATTAAAGAAATTGAAAATCTCTATCACAATTTTACCGTTTAAGTTAAAGCTCCGCTAATAGAGTTTTTATATTTAAAATGAAGGTTTTAAAGTCCTCTCATGATACATGCTTCCTCCATCCCAATTTGTAAGTAGAGGTAAAAGTGTTTAGAGTTTCTTTCATAACCCTAATACAAACATGATTAATATTAAAAGAGAGTGAATACAAAAATTGTAAATGACTAAGATACTCTCACACCCTAATACTAAACAGACTATATAAAACTCCCCTTCAAGTTGGGAAATAAATATCACAAAGTTACAACTTGCTGCTTTAACTATAATCGTGGTTTGAACAACTATTTGGTAAAGATAGCAGATAGCTAAGCTCTTGTAGACATAGAGGGAGTAACCAACATAATATTTTCTACCTTTTCTTGAACAATATAATAATCCACCTTAATATGCTTGATTCTCTCATGAAATATAGAGTTCAAAACAATATGAATCGCTACCTAATTATTACAATACATACGTATAGGCAACTACACACCAAACCCTAACTCGTCAAGTAAAGACCACACTCATATAACCTCCCATGTAGTGTGAACCATGGTTTTATACTCAGCATCTGTGCTAGAACTTGTAACAACTGTTTGCTTCTTGTTCTTCTAGGTAACAAGATTTCCACCAATAAAAGTATACTATCTAGTCATTGGTCGACTATTGAATGGTGATCCTACCCAATGAGAATCAGTAAAAGCCTCAACACGCAGATGATCATTAGACTGTTAAAACAAACGGAGCCCACGATAGACCTTAAGATGCCTTATAACGTGAAGAGTAGTTTCTCAATGTAGAAGATGGTAAGTTGACATAAACTGACTCACCATAAATGAGATATTAGATGGGTAATGGAGAGATAATTTAACTTGCCAACTAACCAATGATGTTGGTCTGGATGAGGAACAATTTCCCCTCGATCAACACAAACTTTGCCATTCGGATCTATAGGTGTCTCCACAGGCTTCAAACCTAAAAAACCAGTCTCCTCCAGAATTTTCAATGCATACTTCCTTAGTGACAGACTAATCTCAATCCTTGGATCTTACTACCTCAATGCCCAAAAAAATACCGCAACTTACCCAAGTCCTTGGTATGAGACTGACATTCTAAAAACTATTTCAAGTCATCAATACCTTTTTGATCACCCTCGATAATGATGTTGTTGTCCATATAAAATAATCGATAATATTTTTCCCCATAGAATGAGTGATAAAAGACAAAATGATCGGAATGAGAGCAATGCATACCAACGGTAACATGTCATCATTAAACTTGTCAAACCGAGGTCGAGGTAACTGCTTCAAATCATAGAGAGCTTTGTGGAGTCGACATACTAGAGATCCCTCTCCCTGAGCAACAAATTTGGGAGGTTGCTCAATGTATACTACCTCTAAGAGATCACCGTACAAAAAAGTATTTTTGACATCCAACCGCAACAAGGGCCAACCAAGGGTAGTAGGAAGAGAGATAAGAACCTGAACGGAACCAATCTTGGCCACAAAAGAGAAAGTCTGGGTGCACTCAACATGATAGGTCTGGATATAGCCTAGCCACAAAGTGAGCTTTATATTGCTCAACAAAGCCATCCAGATGGTGTTGATAGGAAAGACCCAACGACGGCCAACATTAGACTTTCCTAACAAAAGAGGGACAACCTCCCAAGTGCCTTTGTCATGTGCAACAGACATTTCAACCTCGATAGTTGGCCGTTGCTCAGACATAGATATAACCTCCTTTACAGTGTTGGGAACAGAGACGAAAGAAACCAAAGTAGCAAAAGTCAAAATTGCAATAAACCATAATCTCCAACAATCGTAAACAGAATAGTTCATGTAATTGTTGTACACGTGGTCATATACTAGGCCTGTCATATACTAGGGCTAAGTTCAAGTAGCAAAATGTCATGCATAATTATCTTGCTAGGTTTCCTGTAGTAATTCGTGAATACTAAATACCATAATTATCAACTTCCAACTTTGGAAAAGTTGTGAAAAATTTCTTTAATTTATTTATTTGAACAGGTAAGAACATGTTTATGTTTATTTTTCTTTTGGTGATAGTGGTAGTAAGAGAGGAGAGGATTTTGGGTTTGGGGGGGGGGGGGGGGGGGGGGGATGGTGATGGCAATCTACCTCGTTCCATCCTAACCCAATTGGGGGCGATTCTCGAACTCTTTTTGAGTTTGAAGAAGAAATAATACTATATTTTGGGTTTTGGGTGCACTAGAAGAAAACATACTAAAAGTTCTTGGATTTGGCTGGGGCTGGGTTTGTGTGGGTGAGTCTGTTACCTACCTCAAATCCACCCCAAATATGTTTATCATAAATACAAATTTTCATCTCTAACCAAATAGAGCCCACCTCTTTACATACTCCTTTAGGTTAGTTACAAGGGAATGAGGAGAATGAGAGAATTATACCAACCAAAATATTAATATATTTTTAGCTCATTTTAGAAGGATTTGTAGATGCATCCGATCGTTTTAACTTCTTAGCTGCATAATACATTTTGAAGAGATGATACATGGTTCTTCGTTATTTTTATTTGAAAGATGATACAACTGTCTTTTTGGTTAGTTTTTCTTTATTTATACATGTAGGGCGGAAAGCACCTCCAACGGGTGGTATTGTATTTTGATATGAATTTGTACAAGACTCGAGGGAAGAGCAAAAAAAATGGAATGCTTGATCTTGAATGTATTTGCTAATGAAAAACTATATATGTATTACTTAAAGTGCATAGAAGATTGTCAATGTATGTTCATATCTGTAGAACTTGTATTCGAAGTCAAACTTCTTTGGCATTGGGTGAGTATTAACCATGTTTATTGGGCAGTGGTTAGTAATACAATAGTGTTAGAAGGGAGCAAATCTATATTTTAGTGAGACTGTTTATACTTGGTGCAATTTCATCATAATCATAAGATCAAATTCGCAACAATAAATGTACAAAATTAAACTGGTCAAAGGATAAGCATGGAATACAGGGGTTAAGCAATTTCAGTAGACCTGGTGTGAGTTCGCCCTTGACAAAATTGACCAATTATTTATTACTTTCAAGTTGCTTTCATCTATCAGTGTTTTTGCTCTTTGAAAGCAAAAAGAGGTAGCAGAATATACAATTGAAATTGTGAAACGTGTTGCGGGTAGGAGTTGGGGAAACTCGCTCCCCATCTGGTGTGCCCACTATCATTCCGCATTGGAGATTAGGGTGGGCTGCCAACCGTGAAACAAATTGCTTTTGGTAGACCATTTTCAGAACTCAAACTAGTGATACTCAGGGTAATCTCAACCTGGATTCTTTGAGGGAAATTCCAACGATGAAATTGACTCACGTAGAGACAGATTGAACGTAGGACATGGATTATTTAGGCTTAGAGGAGTGCCTCACTCTTGGTATGTGCCATTAAGACTGAGTACCATTATAAGACTGCATGTTAGTGAGGATGAAAGAATCCACTACGTCAAGATGACTTCCATGAATGTTAATGAGCTACCTAGGACCCAAGGTGTGGGATGGAGTAGAACTTCCCGAAACCCCCTCCCTGAAATAATACCTGGGAGGTTGAAAGGAGACATTAGGCTAAGCCCTTAAGCACGAAGAGTTGAGACATGGTATCAAATGTTTACCGACACACTGCCT
This sequence comes from Arbutus unedo, assembly GCA_014822125.1. Classification (NCBI taxonomy): domain Eukaryota; kingdom Viridiplantae; phylum Streptophyta; class Magnoliopsida; order Ericales; family Ericaceae; genus Arbutus; species Arbutus unedo. The sequence goes on from JABCMJ010006802.1 coordinate 4,138, forward strand.
TGTGTTCCGCCCACGGTACTACCTCCACAAACATATTTTTGGATACCACCTTTAGAGCCTTATCAGCCTTTTCAAAGAATGCCTGGAGTGACAAATTTTAGGAACCCACAGCCTATGGTAGTCCACATGCCTCCACTTATGGATGCATCCATGGATGCGCCTAGTGCAACACCTATGATTGTACTTAATTAGGGAAATATCGGTAATGCGCCTTTGAAAAGAGACCCTTAGCTTTGAGACCAAGTGTTGGATCTCATACAAGATGTGTGTGGTCCATTCGACCAGTAAGGCTTGTCGTGTCATCTTCTCTTGGAGGATAGCATTTGGTGACATATTTGTTGTCCTGCCAAACAAGACCTGTCTCTTGTTTTTTGGCTTTCAACTACGACACATAGATGGGTAACCTACTATATGATGGAGAGGAGGAGTTGATGCTTCCCATTCAATCGGGCCTCCAAGCGCTAGATATTTGATCGAGAGTGCATATCCTTCCCATAGTGATTGCCAAGTTGTGGGGTTCTGAACCTGGTGTTCCAGAATCGAAGAAACTTGAAGAATGATCGAGACTTGTATTGGACAGAATCTCCTTAAGATAAAATTCACCCCCACTATGGTTCCATGAGATGAATGACGTTTGCCTTCCAGAACACAACGATCACGTCTTGTAGCAGTAGTACTGCAATCTACGAGTCTAGCAAACAAAATTTGGTGTGCTGGGAATGCCTTAATTTATAGATAGTGAAGGGGTGCAGTCCGACCTAAGGTTGCACTGGTTCGACTGTAAAGGTAAGAGTTGCACCGGTTTGGCTAAGGAAAACTGGTGTAGTTCGGATGACATTGATTCGGCCATGAACTACGCCCATTCGGCCTCTAAATGGTCATAAAGCATCCAATACCAACGGTTAGGAATCTATTGGGTTAAATGGGCTTTGGAAATGGGTGAGAAGCCTTTGAACGGGTCAGAAACAGATCCAAAATAAATTTAGAAAGAAATTAATTAATTAATGAAGTAAAATAAATTTTCAATAGAAAGAATATTTGAATTATCTAAATGAACTAAGTCCAGCACAACCAGAAGGATGGCGATGACTCTTGTGCGTGTGGTAATTTAGATCAAAGCCCACATTACCTAGGTTCTTCCCCGTCTACAAAATTGGGCACGTCTTGGCGGCCTAAACCCTTAACAAAACCCAATCTTTATATGCCATATATAATTTTTGCAATTTTTCTATGTGGGACTAACACCCATGTTATCTCTTTTCAACTGAACTTTATAGCATAGTTTGGATTTAATTTTTAATTCACATGAAAATAATTTTGCCCAACTAAATACATAATTTTAATCTCCATATGTGAGACTCACTCTTATTTTAACTCAAATAGTCGGGATTACTTGCACTGAGATCCTCTTGTCTAATGTGCAGGATAAATAACCAGTTAGTGTTGTTTGGCCAAAGACAGCTAGAGGGCAATCCGATGCATAAGTTAGTTCCCGGAATAGAAGGGTTCTAACTAAAAGGAACTTGTGTGGAGTTATAAGACACACTTTGCACCAAGTGCTTTAGTTACCTTATATAGAGAACTCTACTTGTGCCACAAGTCAGCATGTGCTAGGCGCATGCTCCACGACATCTAAGATAATCATCTTGTGTACAACATTTTCTTGTGCACTCACGACGTTTTGAATAATCATCTCATGCATTGTAATGACAAAAATACCCGTCTCTACCTCTGACATCATGCACGACCCACTTAGTGCTAGATCGTACTCTACGTGACTATGCCAAGCCATGTGGTGCTCATGCAAAGTTATAGAAACAGAATTGTACTATGGTTATGCCGACCACTCTTTGTTCGGTTTGGTCACTTTTACGCTGGTCATGTGCCTGAAGACGGAATTAGTGCATGACATGCAAGCCTCGTAGAGCCTTTGGTCTGGCCCAATGCTGAAGGGAACAGGGGCTGAGCAGATGCACCCTGATAAGGGATGGTTCGAATCTTCAATCATCTTTCGATCTGACCGATGCCAAATGTAATCTGAATCCGTTAGTACTTTTGCCAAATGTCGTCTAGGTACAACCTACTACAGTTAGATTTTTTAGCTTGTTGAAGGTAACCTTCTTTTTTTGATAAAATATGATCATATGAATCAGATAATCATCTTATTATTAGTTAATGGGATTTCTCGACCAATCAAATTTGTGTATAACCAAAGAAACCCAAATTCATTTTTGATACTCTATCATTGAGGACACTCAATCACAAGCCTCTATTTAGAAAAAAGGTAAATTTCACATATTTCTCTTGAGGTTCTTTACACATTTACTGTCCTCACGTCAACTTCTGACAATTTTACTATCTTCTCTTGCTTTATAAATTATTTATTTTCCGCCCTCCCGACCACTAGTTTTTCCATGATGGTGTTAAATTTAATGTGAACTTCCGACTTTACCCTTGCTATATATAACAGACTTCATTTTCTCCATCCTCATCCTCCAACTCACTCTCTCATCCCTCATTCTCTCTCTCTCTCTCTATCTCCACCATCCCCCACAACGTCTCATCCGCCCGAAATCCCAAATCCATCCAAAAGCGAAAACAAGCCAACAAACTCAACCAACATTTCTTTTCCTAAAATCAGTCTCACAGTTCTACGTTAATATCATATACCAAAATGCACAACATTGTCACTCATGCTTTGAAATTTTCATCAGGCAATTATTCTCTATGGTAGTTGTTCCCCTTTTCAATTGCTCTCAGTTTTTTTCCAAAGCTCTTTTATTGATGAGAGAAGTGATTTGTAGCAAATGTAAATAGGGGTATCCATCTCAATTTTTATACTATGCCTACAACAAAACAGATTGAATTCGACTTTGAATACAATAAATTCATTTCATCTAAATTCAAAGATATGAGAACAACTTGATTTGCATTCACAATTGTTTCAAGATATCAATGAGATTTGAAAATATTTTTCTGTTTTGGTTTTTGAAAAACTAGTTTGAAATGCAACTAAAGAGATCACTTAAGGTTTGAAATTTCAAGTTTTTATTTAGAAATGCTTTTTTATATTGAAAAATTGATTTGAAATGCAACTAAATAGAGCAATTGAGGTTTCAAAAAATGAGTTCCTATTGGAAAATGATTTTTTATTTTTCTTGTTTTGAAAGACTGATTTTAAAGTGAAAAAAAATTAATTTACTATAATGATAAAATATTAATTTCTCGAAAGCCAGACTGCTACAACTTTGTGTTGACAAAATGAAGAACCTAAATTAGACCCTGAATTATTGGGCCGCCAGAAGACCAGCCCGAACAAGTACACTGCTTTGGTCTCCTTACATTTAGTAATGTCATTTTATTTGACACTTATTTTACCCGAAAACGGTTGCAATATTCTAACTTCCTCTCTCTCCTCTCTCTCTCTCTCTCTCCAACCAACCTCCATGACACTTCCTATTCTCAGGCAAGTTATCCCTCAAAATATTGAGACTATAACTTTGCCAACCTCCTCCCCTTTACGACCACCGCTCCCCATCTTCCAATGGAGGGGCGGGACCCGCCTGCTGCGGCAGAAGCAAACGACGACCCTCCACCACAACCACCCTCCTCCTCCGATAATAAAGAAACCTACATCGTCCAGATCCCAAGGGACCAAATCTATCGCGTTCCACCGCCTGCAAACGCCAGAATCGTCGAAAGTTATCGCGGCTCTAATCACAAAAAGGAGAGTTGTGGAGGTAAATGTTGTCTATGGATCGTCGTTACCCTTGTTGCCCTTGCCGCCATCGTGGGGATTGGCGTAGCCATCATTCACATGTTTTTTAGCCCTAAAACGCCTGAATTCTCCGTCACCAAACTACTTGTCAAGAACATGTCAACTTCTCATAACAAACACGCGCACGCACACCTTACGTACGAAATCTCGTTGAAGGTCGATAATCCAAACAAAAGAATGGGTGTTTCTTACGAAGATGGTGGGAAAACCTCGCTTTCATTCAAGCAGAAAAATATTGGTGGGGGAAAATATCCATCCCTATCCCAAGATGCGAAGGATTCTACGACTGTTCACGTAACCCTAGCCGGCTCAAACGGAGCACTGCCTAGCGAGGTTGATAAGAGCATGAAGGACAAAAAATCGGAAAAACCTGTCTCATTGTCTCTAACCATCGACGTGCCGTTAAAGATGAAGAGCTTCATACGAAGGAACAAAGAATTGAGAGTTAGTTGCGATTTTAAGGTGAGTAAATTGGCGCCGGGCACAAAGATTTTGTCCCAAAAATGTGATTCCAAGTTCTAGCCAGGGAGGTGAAATTGGTGTTGGTTATTGTTTTGATTTGTCATGGCCAAACATGCTGTATGTAATTTCCCTATCACTTTTGGATTCAGTCCTCTGATTTTTTCTTTTTTTTTTTTTTGTTTAAAACATTGTTTTCATTTAAATATTTGTTGCTCCAAAGTCACAACAAGAAGGGCTTATTCATGTATTATTTCATCAAAATCTAGCTGAGAAACATTATGAACGAAATCAATACATTTACAAGTTGTTAGTAATTATATTCTTAGTTATTTTTCAAATTATTTCCCTTCGCTTTCCTGTTTCTGGTGAATTAGTCTTTCTATTTCATGTCTACGTTGCGATTCACGACAGTGGGTGTTTTAGTTTCATGTCTTTTTATATGCAGATTTAATCTGACAATTTTTTTTTTTTTTTTTATAATCGAAATATTTTTTTGTATATAAATAACTGGTTGTTACATAGGCCAAAAGCCCAGTTGGCAAGAGACCAACTGACAACCAAAAACGAAATCAGGCCCAAAACCACCTTGTCACCGGAAGCGTACTCAAAACCAGTCACCGGAAAATCCCTTCTACAAATTTAACGATCTCACGGCGTTGATATTCCAGATGAAATCATCAACAGTCACGCCTGGGAGTTTGATCTTCCCCGACTGCCCTGGTAATCTGACAAAAAGTTTACGTTCATTTGATACGGACACCACCATGAATAGGGGAGCCCAGCAGCTTCAAGTCGAACCAACTTGCAAGGCCCAAACCTAACGGACACATTTCATTTATTCGGCCCAAGCAATAACATTTCTTATTTCCACAGTCTTCTCCATTATTTTTGTTTGATGTGAGCATCTGAGATGTTTATTTCATAACTGAGGTATCCGGTTGGTGTATATGCAACGTTATTGCCGACTAATTTTTGGAGACTTAGAAGTAACAATCTGACATAACCGCTAGTGATTCCAAGTATTATGCTGTTTATTTCATTTTGATTTATAGCTCATTCCGATCTTCGCTTGAGCATTTGAGCTAATTTCTGGTTCAATTCAATAATAGAATTGTTTTCTTATGCAATGAAATATTTTCCTCCTTTAAAATTTTTGTTGAGGTGTGTAAAAAGAATCCAAATTTTGGTTACATTTTTTTATGAAAGATTTTCCTTCTTTAAAATTTTTTTGGTGGGTGTAAAGAGAATCCAAATTTCGTTAGTCTTTGGGCCTTACACCTATGAAAGCTCAAGTGGACAATTTACTCAGAGCAATACTGTTGGGCCAAGCCATGCTTAAAGCCCAATAAGGATCCATAAATAATCGTCTAGGATTCCTAAATAACTTTAAATTGATACAATTAACGCTAAATGTGAGATCTAGTTTGATTTTCAAAATTGTAAGCACAAAGGGTGAGTTTCTTATTTAAAAAGAAAGAGTTATTTTAAAACTCATAGATGATCCTCTAGGGGAAAAAAAAACTGCAGATGCATTTATGATACCCCAACCAGACTGTACTGCCAAATGTGAGGTCGAACGTCTGAGAGGAAGAGTTTTAAAAATATTCGGATGAGTGGTTAAGGGTTTCACATTGCTTGGTAGATGTAAATTCGATGTTATATATAATAGATCATAACTATACCTTTTACAAGACATTTTAAAATCGTGAGAGTACCAAAATTCAATAGAACTTTACAGGTAAACATGCTCGTTTTGCAATAATGCAATGATGAGTGACTTACATTAGTGTTCATGGAGTTTGAACGGTCAAAGCCAAGGGCGGAACCAAGGACACGCTGTGGTGGGCTCTAGCCCAAATGGGTTTTTTTTGTATGTAAAATTCTATCTCAAGAAATTTTAATTTTAGCTCGTTCCATTATTTGCAGTACTCCAATTCATTTTAAGCTGGGTTAATTTTTAGCTCATGGTAGTTTAAATTCCTGGGTCCACCCTTGGTCAAACCAGACAGTATTGTACAAGATGAAAGCGGATCGTTAGAACATTGTCTCTATATACCTTTTTCACAAATATAATTGCATTTATTTGTTCTGAAAAATAATATATTCATTAAAAATAAGCCCAAATATACTAATGATTGTTAAAGTTGTCTATTTTTGTATCTAAACTAGGTGCCTAAAGGAAGAACTACTTTAGATTAAAAGAGTAGTTGATTAAAGTAAGAAAACCTTTTCTTAAAAAAATTTGGCAAATGGTAACTTTAACAGATCAAGCTTTAGTTGTAATGAAAAGCAAAAGAAAGTAAGAAATAATCAAATGGTAACCTTTTTTTGCAAATCACAATCTTTCAAATAAAAAAAGACCTCCAAAATATATATCAATAATTGTTTAAGTTGTATCTTTCATCTTTTAAGCTAGTTGCTCAAAGGAAGAACCACTTTTAAAGAGTGTGGAATTAAAGTATGAAAACCTTTTGCTTAAAACTTGGCTCACAGATTCAGTTCCTATAAAAGAAAAGTAACTTTTTTTGTCCATTAGAGTGTTTTTCATCGTTAACTTCATGGTCTAAAATCAGTCGAACACACACAAACATGCATATATATATATATATATATATATATATATTGGCTTCTTTTTATGTTCCATTATACTTTCCACCTTAGTAATAATGGAACTTTGAAAGTGCTTTTTCTTTAAACTCCCTTTGCACATGGTTAGTCCCATTAGTGGATATTTTCTTGGAATTCAACTAAGACCTAAACAAGTCATATGAAATGTTTTCCCTCTCCTCATGATTCATGAATTCAATCAAGTCATTAAGGAAGGAGTGTTTCTCATCATTTTCTTGGTACTTTCTCACCACCATGACATCGGAAGAGGCATCCTTCCTCAAATTTGTACTTGTTTGTAATCATTAGGGTCATTTTAGTATTCACCTTTAATTCTGAATCTGTGTGCGAGTTTCCGTAAAGATGAGTACTAAAGTCTTACAAAAAATTTTCCAAAAATATTACCGAATTCAAAATCGAGAGTTGGATTTAGGGAGGCTACAGTGAAACCTTCTGTAGTGTGAATAAAATGATGTAATCTTGTCATTTTTGCTTTCAAAAATATATCGTTATGATCTTATACGTTTTTACTAAGAATTTGCGTAATAAATCAAAACGATGTAGATTAAAGCACAAAGCAGATCAAATTACGTCAAATTTTTTGCATTACACGTGTATTACAGAAAACTGCATTACAAATCCTCCAAATTCCAAAATTAATTGCTATTTAAAAGTCCAAAATTTCAAATAAATCTAATCTATTTATTTTGAATAATAGGACATTTTTTTAGAAAGTTTTCGCGGACTAAAGCCCTTTACTTTGGTAAATCATTATCGCACTGTTTAGATTGTGGTTTTTTTTTTTTTTTCTTTCTTCCAGGTGGTGTAGATTATGTAAAAAGATAGGGTTGACATGCTTTTGATTAGAACTTTACATTTTTTCGAATTTTTTTATTTGTTAATTTTACTTCAATTTTTTACAAATTATTATTTCGTCCGAAAGACAAATTTCGGAAAGTAGAAAAACATGACTCAAACTTTAAAAAATTTAAAAAAGACAAAATAAGTTAAAAATATCTGTCTGTGATGAACCATTTTCGTTTTTAGTAAACTGTGTTTATGTATTTGGTAATAATTTTTTTCATTTATATTCCTAGCTCCAAGTTGAACTAACAATTTACAAAATAATTGAGAAAAACTAACAAATGCAAAGCAAAGTTTGAATAAAAATAAAAAAAGTTAAATTATTTTTTAGGACAACCGGGTAAATGTATTACTTAATTACAACAGGTGCCGACAAGATTTTCAACTTATATCACTACAACAAAAAA
>JABCMJ010006805.1:0-16065 GCA_014822125.1 Arbutus unedo
TCAAATTCGGTCGTGACGAGGGCACCATCAATAGCAGTAGCAAGGGAAATTTGGGTAGTTTTGTTGGTATGAGTGATGGGGACTGCCATGAGTATGTTTTGGAGCATTGCGAAACAAAAGTATGGGATTTTGGGTGCCCGATGTGGCCAAAGAATGAAGTCGAGTTTTTGCCCACATGTAGTATGATTGAAGAGGTTTTTGGGCTTGGATCGTTGAATTATATGCCAGGAGATGGTAAGGGTTTGAGTTAGGTGGTGTGAGAAAAAGCATGGGATGGTTAATAACCCATCGAAAAAGAGTAGGAAAACTCCTATTTCCTTTGTTTATCCGCGAATGGTGGAAGCTAAGGGCTTATTTCTGTAAGATACAAGCTTTTTTAGGTGGTTTGGAGTTGGATTTATTGAATTCATCATGTGGATCAATCAAGTTCATCATGAGAATTAACTGTTCCCCAGATTGTGCAGATGTGCCACTAGCTTTCTCATGTTGGAGGCTTCAAAAAGATTGTTGTTGGGTCTTTTCCTGGAAGGGAGAGATTTGTAGATACTATTCACTTAAAATGCAAAGTTAGTTGTATTGACATCGAATTTTAATTATGTTTTGAATATTCAACTTGGAAATTTTGCAATTAGTCTGTACAGAAATCACAATAAACATTGGCTGTACAGCGGTATGATTAGACATAAGTTTTCCTTGTGCTTATGTGATGAAAAAGAGGACGGGTGGAAGGAGGGCTCCTTCGGCAGTGTGCCCAGCACCTTGGGTCGTTCTGGTGGGGTTCAAGATTAAGCTTATAAACTCCACATGAATGTGTAATAGTAGAGAATGTTGAATTGTTGCCGTGTCTGTAACAGCCATTCTGGGAATTGTATAGAGATTGTAAGGGTTTGCTTTTCACCATTGATTTGTAAACCAAATGGATCACAACTTAAATTGAGAAGAAGAAAGAGAGAAATCATGAAAATTGAAGCCATCTTCTGTTGGACAATTCGAGGGAATTTAAGATTGTGTTGTGAATGGCTAGGGATCCTCATTTGTCCCGCTTTCCTAGCGGGTGTAAACTGTGAGCAGAACAAATTATCCATATTTTGGTTTCCTAGTTGGCTATACAAGCTCTTCATTTATGAACATCGTCGTTAGTTGTTGCAAATTGCAGGGTGTACTTTTTTCCCAAGTTTAAGTGCACGTCGTAGTATATTTATCTTCTAGGATTACGGCTATATACCTCAAGGTGGCTGTAGCTATCTCTAACACGAAAGGTTGTACGTACGTGCTCCTTGATACCAAATCTGTCATCTTACTTGCTTGACATGACATGCAATTACAAACGTACAAAATTTAGACTCCGGATATAGCAATTTGGGTTGTTATATTCGAAGCTTGTTAGTGTTTTTGAATTCTGAATATGATATTTTGTTTGTCTGGAGGGATAAAATTTGGAAATCCGTTCCCCTATTAATATCTCATTCTCCTTACATATTTTCTTTTTATTTGCGCAAATATAATTATTAATTATAAGAATGTCATTATTAGTTATGAGAATGTCATTCACATATACATATTTTCTTTCAGCAAAAACTACTCAAACATGCTCTTTATAACTATTCACCTCTCTATTATAAATCTCTCTTCTACTATATGTTTTCTATCTCTTCTATAATTTTTATCGCTAACAAACGGGTCGTATTAACTCTTGTTCATCTCTTAACTTTAATAGAAGTATAGAGCTTTTGTTTTAAAAAAAAAAAAAACAAAACAAAAATGAGTAAATTTCTTCAATAGACTTAATATAAGGATCAAAGTGGGATTTGCTTTAAAATCGAAGAGAAATTTTGAATATCGAATAGATCACTATGCTATTATTACAATGAAATTAGGAAATAAGTTGATCTGAATTTTAGCAGTCAAAAAAAGTTGTTCGAGTGGAGATTGCACCTTTTATTCAGCACTAAGGAATCGTGGAATATGTTGTTTAGAATGCACGGAATCATTTTCATTTGGGAATGGAATAGCAATTGAAGGAAGGCTAGCTACCACTTAAACAACTTCATTCTCTCCAATTACAAAGATGCTTTTTTTATATCTCATTGAAAACTGTTATTTGTCTACTTGTTATTTCATGTTGTGTAATTGGAAAAAATAATTAGTCTAGGAACATATCCACACATAAATGTATTCGAAATCACGACACACACATGATTATAGATGACTTCATGTTTATTTCACGATTTCAAACACATCTGTATCTGTATCTGGATTAGGCACTACTAACCTGCTAGTTTATGTATTTTTAGAGTAATAATCTTGAGGTGTCAACATTAGGAAAACAAACCACTGCCAAACCAAGGCCTTGTATGAATGCAGTTCCTTTGACGAGTTTTGGCCTTGGACTTTATACCTTAGTCAGCATCGAAAATCTTTATTTATTTATTTTTTGTCACAACTCTTGAAGGGCTCAATGGAATGGGCATGAACTGTTTAAAGTTAAAATTTGATCTAGATCGTTCAATTCATAGACCTCAAAGTGTAAAATAATAAATATACATTACACCCGACCCCACATCTATTAGAACGGTCACATGTTGTAACTCGCATTTAGTAGCTAGTTAAAAAAAGTATTTCCTTAATCAGCGGCAAACTTAGCGTTTACTTTTTTATTATTTTCTTAAAAAATTTGACCACATTATTTTGGAATTAAGTATCAGTGGATCATAATCTCGTTTGCATTGGAAGTTGTGGGGATATTCTTCCTTACAAATACTCTGGTAAATCTACAGATCAATACGTGTTTCACATGCTATAGTTCAACATTCACCTAACAAATTACATTGACCTTCCTTGAGTTATCTGACAACGTCTATTCTGATCTCCCCTCTACTTTCACAATTTATTTTGATATTTCTTACTTTTGAAACTATTATGCACTTATTTTTCTTATCAAAAGAATTAGGCAAACGTCATTAGTCAAGTTATTAAAAATTCAAATTTGAGATTTTTTTTTTGTGAAAAATAAACTGAAACATAATTCCATCATATCTGAAATCAAAACTTTAACAAATTGCAAAAATTCTGGTCGAGTTTCGATTTTAGAATAATCTCAAAAACTCAACACTTGTTATTTTAGATGTGATAAAAATTATCTTACAGTTCACTTTGCTAAAAGAGATTCTGAATTTAAAATTTCAAATAGACTACCAGTGTTTGAATGTTTTTAACTGTATAATACTTTCAAAAGCAAGGAATGTCACAGTATTATCTCAAAGTACAGTAGAGGTGAGTATATTTATTTGAAATCTTAGGGATGGTCAGTGTAATTTACTCATTTACACATTTTTTTTTACGAGTTCTCATTTCCTCAAAGTGAGAACCAAAATATATTCGACAGTCATACTATATATATAGAGTCAAATCCATATAAGATAGAGCTAATAAAACTTATAGCTTAAGGTGTAGTTCAAGTGGAGATCGGAATGATTTGTAAAGTCAAGCATTCTGAGCTCGAAACTTAACAATTTAATACGGGACATTGGGGGCTATGCCTTTTCGCTACTTCCATGTTCACAAAAACTAGTTGATAATATGATTGAGTATATCCAAAACTAATCGGATACCTTAGTTAACAAATAAAAATAAATAAAACTTATGGGCTACTAGTAAAGTAGAAAGCCAGTATTGTCTTATTTTGAAGTGAGAATTGATTCCTACATGCACCCACATGGAATTCAGACAATCAAGCATGCAAGAGGCCTCTATTGAATTGCTTAGCTAGCCGAAAAGCAGCCAATGAACTAAAGTAAAAGTGCTAAGAGTGCTCACTAAAATGCACACCTCATCCATCCAAAAAGGCTAGGTAAGAAATGGGCCACCCCCACCTTGAAAAAATAGTAATTGCTCAATAAAAACTTATGCTGATGGATTTCATTGATTCTTTTGAGTACGCTCTAAGCATTGCTGGTGAGGACTTGCCCACTGACACGTGCACGATTATTACCCATGTAAACAAAACCATGCAGCATCTTTATGATATATATATATATATATATATATATATATATATATATATAAGTGGGTAAATTTCATGCACTTGCCTCCTTGTGGTATCTGACAAATACAGAAACATCCCTTATAGATTATGCAATAATCCTTACCTCCCCTGTCAGAAACCAAGTGTAATGGCTGTTAACTTACTTGTTGCTTCTGCCATTTTGCCCCAAAGGGCTATATATATTAACGGATAGAAACTGCCTAGAATTGCACTGACCTCCGCAAAACTGCAGCGACCTATCCAAAATAAACAAATGGCTTCCCAAACCGCATTTATAGTATGTGCTCTAAAAAAACTAATATTATTAAAACAAAAAACTAAAATTTCCAAAGTAAATATTTATTTCTTGAAATTTTATTTTGCTACTTTTTTTTACTAACATAATCAGACATTTGCCTTTTGAACTTAAAAATAAAGAGGGTTTAAATTTATATTTATTTAACTTCTCTTAATCGTTGAGATGAAAAAAATGATTTTGTTTTTTATCTTATTCATTGATTTAGGATATTGACGAGGGTAAAAATATAATTGAGAAAATACATTTATTCCCCTCGACAAAAGATTTAGTTCGACACCAAGAAGATACATCAGGACACAGGAGTCGATCACGTGATGGTTTGGCCGACCGGAGAAAGGTTATCTGTATTATATTCAAGCCAAGAATGTCAAATATACGATTAGCCGATCTAAGGAAGATGACTTAGTAATCAGCCGACCTGAGAAAGGTGGCTCAACGTCCTGCCGACCTGAGAAAGGCGGTCCAAGATACCATCGACCCAAGAAAGGTGACGAGTGACTGTTATTCCAAGATAAGATAGAATTCCTAATAAGTTGGGATACAGTTTGAGCAGATATGGATGAGAGATCCAAGGCCAATTTAATTAATATAAGAAGTATTGATTAAATAAAACTCTAATGATAGAACATAACTGCTTGATAGAGAGTTATCTCATTAGTGGCCAATCAGAAGACACTTTACTCCAGTCAGAATCCTAAGAGAATTAGGATTAATGAAAAGTCTATAAATAAAGCTCCACGTTAACAAAAAAAGGTACATTCTAATTTATGCATAATTTCACTTGCTAATAGAGAAAATTGGCTGGAGTTATTGATCATCCTGTGAACTTTGTTTGACTTAATCATTGGAGTGTCTTCCTACTATAGTGACAAATGGCTCTTTGACGGTTTATTATTTTGCAGATCACAAATCTACCCAATTGAGAGCATTGTTTATGCTGGATAGTGAGGTATTAGCTTTCTGTCCTGATTGAGAAAATCTACCCATCTACAATTGACACCGTCTGTGAGAAAGCTAATAACTCATGGCTGAAACACCTAAGAGAGATTAGGAGAAAGAACACAACGAGAGAGATAGGTCAAGGTCTCCTCCTCCAATTACCCAGAAAATCGAGGGGACACAAGAGAGAAGTTCCTAAGGTTCCACCCCTGAAACTAGTCGGGGGGCAGTCTGTAGAACAAATATTGCCTCTTACCATCCTGCCATTAGTCGCACCACTAATGGCTCCTCAACCACAGGCAACATTGCCATTGGCTTCGGTAGAACAACGTCTTGATCCAACGCGAGAAGCAAAAAGATCAAGGACAAGAGACAAATCTCAAACGCAAACCCGGAATGAGGGAGGGAGAGGATCCCAAACTTATGACGGATCTCGCCGAGACGAGAAAAATAGTAACATTGACTGGGTCCGAAGGCGGGACCAGGAGATTGAAAATATGAGGCGTTATATATGCCGTATGGAGAGAGAAAATAGAAATCTCCGCAAATAAAGAGATCCTGCTCGGCAAGCCGTATAAGGACGTGATGAACGTTCCGAGACTGGCCCTTCATGTCGGGACAGTCGAACCAAACAGGTTCAAAGACCCCAAGGAGGGGACCAGCAAGTCGGAGCTCTTTCAAATGTGGGCAAATTGCCTCCAGTACAACTGCTCTCCGACACGCGTGATTAGCTGAACCAATGAGCAAGAATGGCTCCGAATGTTAATCACATGGTGGTAGCTGCAGTAGCACCCCCAGCTGCTTAAATCCCCGACATGAGGTTGTGGTTGAATCAGCTATTGGGATTGAATCGAGTGGAGGACGATGAAAATCATGAAGAGTTGCAATAGTTGGCAGTGTCACCACTGTCAGTTTAGATCGAAACATTGGACTTACCCAGAACGTTTGTCCCTCCAAAGTTCTCTATATACAATGGAAGAACAGATCCAATGACTCACATCAAAGGATTTGTGAACTCCATGATGATTTATGTAGGCCGTGATAGCCTACACTACAAGATTTTTTTCTTGAGTTTGAAAAAGACAACTCTGAATTGGTTCCAAACCCTCCCTTCTAGGTTTATAACTAGCTGGAGACAACTGGTAGACCAATTCCTCAAGCGATTTATGACCAACCAATCTCAAAAGGAGTATGTGAATACGCTTCTAGCTTTGAGGAAGAGATCCGATGAGGACCTGAGGCAGTATGCAAGTAGGTACTGGGCCACTTACAATGAAATCAGAGACTACACAGAGGCCTACGCGGTAGAGTCTTTTAGGCTAGGATTATCATCCCGAGAACGGTTGAGGGAATCCCTGACTATTGACCCTCCCAGCACCATTGCCAATTTGATGGGGTGGGGTGGAAAAGTATGCAAAGTTTGAGGACGAGATCCACTGAGATATGGATCGACCTGCCAACAAGGTGCATAGAAGCGCTGCAATTGAACCAGCAACAAAGAGGCCAAGAATTGAAGTGGCTAAAATAACACAAGTAAGGAAAGAACGCAAATCGCCTAGTCTGGAGGAGTATAGAGCAATTTGGACAGTATTCAATTCCTCGATTTTCAAGTTTATCTGGCCGTTGAAAGATGAGCCCTTTTGGAGGTGGCCACCTGCCTCAGGGGAAGAACCCGCGAGGCGGAATCCAAACAGAGACTGGTGTAGTTATTACCAGAATAATGGCCACATTATAGAGAAGTGCAAGGCATTTTAGCGGTTCTTAGAAGAACTAGTTGAAGCGGGGCACCTCAGACGGTTTGTGGCCGACCAGGGGCAGCCATAGATTCAACCAACACCAATGAAAATGGAATCCTTCGAGGAGGAGGTAATGGCAACTAGGACCATTCATGTCATCTATGTCGCGACGCCAATCTTGGATAAAAAGGAGGTTCGGCTCCCGTGACACCGTAAAGGACATGAGCACCATGTTCAGCATCTCGGATAAAAACGGAAGGAGCTCAAGACAAGAACATATACGGTGATATCCTTTTCTGACAAGGATTTAGAGGGGGTCACTCACCCCCATAATGATGTGTTAGTGATCACACTACTGCTCGGCACCATCAACACAAAGACAATCCTAGTTGATCAAGGCCGTTCAACGGAGATTTTATATTATGACGCCTTCAAGAAACTCAAACTTGATAAGGTGGATCAATAGAAAGCCAACATCCCACTTCTAGGATTCAGCACCGAAGCAGTCTGGCCCCTAGGATCCATCACTATTCCTGTACGGACAAGAAAGGTTACCCTGGACATCGACTTCTTGGTTGTGGATGTGCCATCGGCATACAATGCGATTGTAGGGAGGACTTGGCTCCATCGGATGGATGTGATCCCCTCCACATATCATCAAATGTTGAAGTTTCTTGGCAAGAAAGGGATCGAATGTGTTCGAGAGAGTTAGACAATGGTGAGAAGCTGTTATGTAACTTCCATAAAACACAAACCCAAAACTGAACACGTGAAATCTATAGAGATCCCTGATCAACCGACGATAAAGGATATTGGGCGTAATGCAACCAATCAGGTAGTGGAAAAGCTCAAGTAGATAGCGGCACAAGAGTTAAACCCAGAGCGGTATTTTCTCATCGGAGAAGAACTATCTGAACAGGACGAGAAAATCCTGCTTTAGGTTCTTAAGGAACGTATTGATGTATTCGCTTGGACACCTCAAGAGATTCTTGGGGTAAGCCCGGATATTATCTATCATCAACTAAATGTGGATCCTGTCCACATGCCAGTAATGCAAAAATGAAGAAGGTAGGCAGTCCAACACACCGACGCAGTTATCGAAGAAGTAGATCGGCTTCTAGAAGCTGAAGCTATTAGAGAAGTTTATCACCCCGAGTGGTTATCAAACACTGTAGTATTTAAGAAGAAAAATGGCAAGTGGAGGGTATGGGTAGACTTTACCAACCTCAACAAAGCTTGCCCCAAAGATAGCTTTCTACTACTAAAGATAGATTAATTAGTGGATACTACTGTTGGGTATAGGTGCATGAGCTTTCTGGATGCATATCGAGGATATGACCAGATTGCCATGTATGAACCGGGCCAAGAAAATACATCCTTCATAACTCCGCGAGGTCTTTTCTGCTACAAAGTTATGCCATTCGGGTTGAGGAATACAAGTGAAACATACCTGAGGTTAGCTACGCTTATGTTCAAAGATCTACTCGGGAAGAGCATGGACTCGTACATTGATGATATGGTTGTCAAATCTGAAAAAGCCGAGACCCATATCATCGATCTCTGCAACACCTTCAAGGTGCTAAGAAAATTCAAGCTCAAGCTTAACGCCTCGAAATATGCTTTTGGGGTCAGCTTAGGGAAGTTTCTAGGACATTTGGTTACCAGAAAGGGTATAGAGGCCAATCCCAATCAGATCATAGCCTTACAGAACCTCCAGAATCCCCAGACCGTGAAGGAAGTACATAGGTTAACTGGGATTGTGACGGCTCTTAGCAGATTCATCAGCCGATCATCTGACCAATGTCGATTATTCTTTCAATTGCTAAGAAAGTAGTCCAAGTATTCCTGTAGAGAAGAGTGAGAGAAAGCCTTTCATGAGATATAGATTTACCTGGTAAACCCACCACTGATCATAACTCCCGAGAAGGGAGTCATCCTGACATTATACCTTGTCGTATCAAAACACTCGGCGAGTGCAGTATTGCTGAAGAGCAAAGATGGTGAATAGACACTAATCTACTACATAAGTAAGACACTACTCGATTATGAAACAAAGTACCTCCCCCTAGAAAAGTTGATCTTATCCCTAGTTGTAGCTTCTAGAAAATTACAATATTATTTTCTAGCTCACACGATTGAAGTACCAACCAAGCATCCACTTAGCACTGTCTTGAGGAGAGCATAGTTGTAAGGTAAGGTGGCTATTTGGTCTGTGGAGCTCAGGGAATATGATATCAGGTTTCTTCCAAGATCTGCGATAAAGGACCAAGTCTTAGCAGACTTCGTTGCTGAATTCTCACACGAATAGATCAAAGAAGTATCGACTATCTCAGAAACCAGCCCGCCTAAATAGAAATCACAGCAAGAACTCACAGTCGATCAAACACCCTATTGGAGGCTATACGTCGACGGATCCTCATGTTCTCGAGGGTCTAGAGTCAGCATCGTCATTGTGGAACTGACGGGTGTTACTTCGAACAGTCTATTCGTTTGAATTCAGTGCCTCAAACAATGTTGCTGAATACGAGGCACTGATTCATGGACTTAAATGCGCATATAATTTGGGGGCAATATACGTGGCAATATACTATGACTCTCAGCTCATCCTTAATCAACTCAATGGCGAGCTTGTGAATTTGCTATTCTCGACCATCATTTCACCTTCGACTTTATTGTTTTAGACATGTCGAGGTTTGAAATTATTTTGGGTATCAACTGGTTGTCTACATATCATGCTACCATCGACTGTTTCAAGCGTCGAGTCCACATTCGTTTACCTGAAGGGGGTTGTTTTGATTTCTTGGGGAAACAACGAGAGCTGTTGGAGCCTTATTTGTGGGGATCTCGAGAGTGGGAGTATATCTATGCACTCTTAGCTAGTTTGACGTTAGATGAAGATAAACCAAATCGTGGAGAACTACCTTTAGTGATTTGAGATTTTCCGGATGTGTTTCCTTTTGAGTTGCCTGGCTTGCCTCTAGAATGAAAGATCGAATTTGCTATCGATTTACTCCCTGGTCCAAGGTACAATTACAAGAGTTGCAAGATTTAAGATTTATTCGCCCTAGTATGTCTCCATGGGGAGCACCGGCCTTATTTGCACAAAAAAAGGATGGATCTTTGCGACTATGTATTGATTAGAGAAAATTGAACTGCGTTACCGTGAAGAACAAGTACCCGATGTCGAAAATTGATGACCTATTTGACCAACTTTTGAGAGCAACGTGCTTTTCTGAAATCGACTTGAGATCGGGTTATTACTAGTTGATGGTCTAAAAGGAAGACATTCCAAAAACAGTCTTTTATATACGCTATGGGCATTATGAGTTTATGGTTATGCCTTTCGGCTTGACAAACGCTCCGGCGACGTTCATAGATCTTATGAATTGCATTTTTTGCCCGTACCTTGATAGATTTGTCGTGATTTTTGTTGATGATATATTGGTCTATTCGCCTACAGAGGAGGAACATCAGTTTCATCTCACAGTTCTTATGGAAATTTTGAGAGAGCATAGTTTGTATGCTAAACTTTGTAAGTGTGAGTTTTGGCTATCCGAGATCATGTTTTTGGGGCATCTGATTTCAAAAAGTGGTGTGTCCATTAACCCAGGACCCAGGGAAGGTGGAAGCAGTGATGAAATGGCCGCAACCGAAAAATATTTTTGAGATTCAAAGTTTCTTGCGATTAGCTAGGTATTATCGCCATTTTGTCCTCGACTTTTTCGGTCTAGCAGCTCCGATGACACGTTTGACACGCAAAGGAATTCGTTTTGTGTGGGATGAGGCTTGTGAGGTGGCTTTTGAGGAGTTGAAGAAACGTTTGACCAACGCTCCAATCTTGATTGTTCCGGAGCGAGGAGTGGGTTACTCGGTATATTGTGATGCTTCGAGAGAAGGACTTGGATGTGTTTTGATGCAATCGGGCAAGGTAGTAGCCTATGGATCACGGCAATTAAAGACTCATGAGCGAAATTATCCCACTTGTGATATAGAACTTGTTGCTGTTGTATTTTCCTTGAAAATTTGGCGACACTATTTATATGGTGAGAAATTTGAGGGTTTCTCCGACAACAAAATCTTGAAATATTTATTTTCTCAAAGGGAGTTGAATTTGTTACAACGCCAATGGATGGAACACGTGGAGGATTATGACATTGATTTGCAATATCACTCGCGAGAAGCTAATGTGGTGGCAGATGCCTTGAGTAGGAAACCAACTCATCTAGCGAGCCTAGTGATTCGTGAGTGGAAGATGATATAAGACTTGGGATTTTATGCAACATACTTTGAGGAAGACCGGGAAGGAGTAATGTTGTGCAATTTGACGGTGTAATCGACTTTATCAACTCGGGTGGTTGACGCCTAACAGCACGATGGAGAAACAAATGAGTTGAGAAAGAAATTCTTCAATGGCAGTGCTAGAGAGGGATAGATGATGCATGCCGATTGGGGGAGTTTCACCATTTGCCTTTGGCCATTCATTCGGGAGGCACAAAGATGTATCATGATTTGCATCGACAATTTTAGTGGTCCGGAATGAAACAAGATGTGGTAAAATTTGTATCACGGTGCCTTACGTGCCAGCAAGTAAAAGCCGAACATCAAAGGGAATTGCAATCACTACTAGTGGCTGAGTGGAAGTCGGAGAATGTGAATATGGATTTCGTTACAGGTTTGCCGAGATCGCCGAGAGGGCATGATGCAATATGGGTGATTGTTGATCGTTTGACAAAGACCGCTCATTTTCTACCTGTTTAGGTGACTGATTCTGTGGGAGAAACTCAACCGTTTATACATTCGCGAGATTATCCTCCTCCATGGAATCCTTGTGTCCATTGTCTTCGATCGAGATCCGAGGTTTAGCGCACGGTTTTGGCAGAGCTTGCAAGAAGCTCTTGGTACGAATATTTTGTTTAGTACTTCGTATCACCACAAACGGATGGACAATCAGAACGAACGATCCAGTGGAGTTTGTTGGACAGAATTGGGAGAGGCCACTATTGTGGGCCCAGATTTGACTGGAGATACTGTCGAAAGCATGAAAGCGATTCGTCAACATGTTGTGGCCGCACAAGATAAAACTACTGAGAAAGTCAAGTTGATTCGCCAAAGACTGCTTACCGCACAAAGTCGACAGAAGAACTATGCCAACCGTCGTCGTCGCCCTTTTTCATTTGAAGTTGGGGATCATTTGTTCTTAAAAGTGTCACCATGGAGGGGTTTGTTGCATTTTGGGCGGAAAGAAAAGGTTTCGCCACGGTATATCGGGCCATTTGACATTATTAAAACGATTCGCGAAGTGGCGTACCGTTTTGGCTCTACCACCAAAACTTTCGGGTGTGCATGACATTTTTCATGTGTCAATGTTGAGAAAGTATGAGCCGGACCCATCCCATGTACTTGAGTGGTCCGAACTTGACTTAGAAGCCGATGCCACATACAGAGAAGTGCCGATACGTATTCTTGATACTCGTGAGCAAGTGCTACGAGGTAAGACTATTTTGTTAGTGCGAGTGTTGTGGAGTAACGAGGGCCGTGACAAATCGACATGGGAGCAAGAAGACGAAGTGCAGTAGAAATGCCCGAGTTTGTTTGAGACTTGATTAACCATTGTAGTATGCTTGTTGGCATTATTTTTCCAGTTGAATTTGATTCTAAAGGGCTTGTTAAGCTATGAACTACACTCGAAAAAAATTGGCATTGTTGATGCATGAACGTCTGAATATGTATAGCTTAATTTTGGGACTTGTTGAGTCATGATTTTTAATATGCAATCGAGCATTGTTTGTTAATTGGGTTGTTATGGTTCTTGGACTGGCGACATTGAATTAGACATAGTTGATTTAAGTTGCATTGATTTGTTCATTGTTTATCACATGTAGAGTATGTCGATTGGACGTGGTTAAAAAAATTGTTGACATTTTAGTGCTTGTAAAATTTCGTGGACGAAATTTCTTTAAGGGGAAGAGGATGTAAGGACCCTTCTTAATTTGGTGTTTAAAATGTCTTATGGTGATTGGATTGAATGGTGATACGGGTTGGATGAGATGAAGGGTGAGTTGGATGAGTTTTGATGAAGAAATAAGGAGTATATAAGGAGGTTTGGCTGACTGGTCAGGGCAGTTGAAGGCCCGCGTGACCATTCACCGAAAATAAAATTTTTTGGTAGATGGCTTGCATGACCAGTCATGCAATTTGTCCCTTTTCCGTGACCAGTCAGGTAGTTAGCATAATTTTGGTCAGTATGCTTCTGTGACCAGTCAGGTGGGTAGCATATTTTTGGTCAGTAGGCTTCTATGACCAGCCATGCGGTTTGTCCCTTTTAAGTGACAAGTTAGGCGGGTAGCATATTTTTGGTCAGTAGGCTTCCATGACCAGTCACGCAGTTTGTCCCTTTTCCATGACCAGTTACGCGGGTGGACGTGCAAATTTAAAAGTGACGAACCAGACTTTTTAAACACAACCAATACACCCCCAAATCAGATTTTTTTCCCTTGCTGTCTCTAAGAAACCCACATCTTTCATGCCCCCACCCCAAGATACTTGATCAAACCTCCATATCTTTCAAATTTCTTCAAGAATTCTTCATTTTCTTTTGATTTCTAGCACTTGGAGGTGGGTTCTTGCTTGGAGAGAATTTAGTCGAGCTTCATTCCATCATTCAAGTTAAGGCTTTGCCATTTGAGTTCAAAGCTTGGATTTCTCTTCTTGAGGTAGGGATTTTCTGCTTCTCTTACTTAGTTATGGCTTGTTATTGGTTTATGGTGTATTTCACCTTTGTGTTAAGAGTTTGAGTATGTTTGGGTGTATTTTAGGCTTTTAACTTGAAGGTGCTCATTTATATGGACTAGATATGTGCGTTGCTTGAAAGAATTGCCATATGACATTTTTGGTAGAGGTGATGCATCGTACCATTTGGTTTTGTTTTATGATCGATATATTGAAATATTGGGATGAATTTATGACTCATGTGGTGTGTAAACACATTGGCCAACATGATACTGTGGATTAGACTTTCGATAGAAAGGCTAAGGATGCTGTGGACTAGACTTTCGATGGAAAGATTAGAAATGTTGTGAACTAGATTACCCGATGGGAATGCTAGGGGTATTGTGGACTAGACTTTTTGATGGAAAGGCTAGGAAGGTGGTGAACTAGACTTTCAATGGACAGGCTAGGGGATGGGACTAGGATCCTACGGGGATCCTGGGCATGAGATATTGTTAATGCGGATTCGAAAGTATCAATTGATGATGATGAGAACAACTTTGTGAAACGAGCCTCTAGTGAGTAGGTTCCAATTTGGGAATGATTCAGTTGTAACTTAATGCATCTTATCTTAATACATTGAAGTTACACATTGCTGTATACCTTCTATGCCATGACATTCCGTTATTACGTATGACTTGCATAGAATTTCTCTATTGGACTCGTTAGCTCAACCCTTATTTATTTTTCAAGTATAGTCCTTGACAACTAGCTTGGATTCTGCATGAAGTGCTGAATTTTTACATGACATTCTAGGAGCCGCATCCGTGGAGTTATTTAACACCTTTTACCCATCATTTTATTTTTTTTGAAAAAGATGTATCATAACTCTGGTTTACTGAATATCCTATTCCCAATTTAACTTTTTGAAATCGATTTCTTTAAAATTGTGAGAACTTGGAACATTGTTTTATAAGACCAATGGTATTTTGGGCATTCGGTGAGACTGTGTGGATTTTGCTATGTTTAAATATATTGATATTAGGTTAAAAATTGAGAGCGCGACAACTTGGTATCAGAGCTTAAGTTTAGAAAACCTTGAGACCGTGGTGAGACTTTTAATCTCATTGGGTTCAAAACTCATTGCATTTAGACATGAATTGGCTGCTTATATGCATGACATGCATTAGCATTGCATATCCCATGAATATACTTATACGTAATTGTTGGCCCTTGTTAGAGATTTCTGTTGGATAATTGGCCTTATGAGGGCAATAGTTGTTTCATTTTGATAGTGATATCTCGATTATTGTAGCATCATGCCTCCGAGACATGGGGTGAGATTGGGTGCACGTCGAGGTCGGGGTCGAGGCCGTCATCATGAGAGACCATTAGATTATGTTGTGAGTCAACAAAGAGAGATTTCGCGAGTGGAGGAAATTCACGAGGAAGTGGAACAGAACACAGAACCACCGGTTGTTCCGGGTTCGTTTCTAAGGGAGTTTGTGGCGACGTTTGCCGAGGCCAATTAACTAAACCAGGCTCCAAGAGCCCATGCTAGTGATCGGGCACTAAACGCGATGAGGGAGTTTCGTCGCCTTAATCCCCATCACTTTAGCGGAGAAGGTAGCAACTTTCTCGCGGCCGATCATTGGTTCTTCGAGATTTGCAAATTATCTACAACGTTCAGGATAGTGGAGGATGGTCTCCGAGTCGGCGTTGTGGCTTGCCAATTGATTGGGGAGGCAGATAAATGGCGGAAGTTAGTCCTTGAAACAAGGAGAGATGCACGAATGGCTGCTAGGCAAGCGGTTAGAGTTGACGAACCGGATGTGAATGGCATTAGTTGGGCTGAATTTGAGGCTCTTTTCGAGAGCTGATATTTGCCTGAATCTTATTGTGAGCAGTAACGAGTATAGTTTGAGAGGCTGAAACATGGGAACATGACCGTGTCAGAGTATGTAGCAAATTTTCAAACCTTATCCCGTTATGCACCAGAGTTGGTAGCTTCGGAAGATCGTAAGTGCCGTCGTTTTAAGAGAGGTCTTCATTCTTCTGTGAAGAGACTTGTGGTGAGACAACACAAGATCAATTTTGATGAGATCGTTGAGTACGCAAGAAGTGTGGAATTGCCTAGAGAGGCACAACGGGGTTCCAGAGTTTGGGAACTGTAAGGACCCGAAAATTTTCATCAATTTATGTGATCTAAAGGTCATTAATTGATTCGTATTGAAGTATATGACGTAGATTGAGTGATAAGATATGTTTGAGGTGAAGTGGGAAGTGAAAAAGGGGTGAAAAACCATCGGGTCAGGCCTTAAAACCATCGGGTCAGATCT
>JABCMJ010006811.1:0-16194 GCA_014822125.1 Arbutus unedo
CAACTAATATAAGTTATCAAAAATAACTCAATGATGTTACGTCTTGCCTCAATGAATTGTTGCAACCCAACCGTACAACAGTGATGGACGCTACTACTCTATAATCCACTATTGTGTTTATTGGCGTGTCTCTCGCGGAATTTATCATTATGGAATTAAAGAAATATCTTGTGAAAATATAATATGATATCTCGAAGTATTAAATAATTACTCGCTTTAAACAAGTACGATAAAGAGAAGATTTTTTTCAAAATTTATTGGTTGAGAGGCCATGTATATTGCAGCCATCAACCATCCCAGCCATTCCCCCCATGCATTTTCTTGATCAAAACTATTCCCCTGTTTATTTTCGTCAAAATTTTAATTCGATTTCATCTACTTAAAAGGGAGAAGAACAAGAATCGCCATATATATACCTAACAATCAAGAATGCAATCACGAAATACAACACGGAGATTTTATGTGGTGAGAACTAAAATTGAATCAGGTTTCACAAACTTAACACATCTATCGTCTTTGTGCACACTCATCGGTTTGGAACAACATGACTATGACGCTCGCGGACTACTGAATAATTTTTCCGAAGTTAATGGGACAAGTATTACCTGTAATAATAATCTACTCCCAGATGCTTTCAAGTGTACTTCTGTTAAGGCTCTGCTTAGGAAAGGCAAGTTGGCTGAAGTAGCAAGAAATGTCCCATAACCCACCTAATCCACAAACAATATCAAATAATTGTGATACAAATTTCGATATTGATCTGTTACCTTGTCTGACATGTACAGGTCGACATAAAATATGTGAAACAATTAACATACATCGAACGATTTTGAACACATCTAATAACATATGTTTTGGAGAGAATGTTACTGAATGAGGTATCATTTGAGGCCGAGACCTTGTAGGAGGAGCTGGAGTGGTTTCATCTTCAGATGATGAATCACTGTTAACCTCATAAGCAGAAGGGCCACTTCTAGCCCTGGTAGAAGATTGAAAGATGAATGAGTCAATTTAGTTCTTACTAAAAAATGTATTACACAGGTAGAACTTGCTGAAAATTCGAAGGGCGAATGAAATGGGATATTTGAAGGCCTCTTGACAATCGAAATGTCTCGTTTGTTGTACACATCAGGAGTCACTATGATGCCCCATTCATGACTATCATTGAAGTCTACCATCTAAGACTCTTGGGAGTTGTATGATTTGGAAGGTCCCTCCATATCTATTTATAGAATAAATCTATTAACATATCAAGTTGCATATCATACTTACATGGCATATCATCATAAGGCAAAATATAAAAGCGGGTTTTATAAATTTTGATATGTATTCAAATTAATATATGCCACATAGGCGTGCTGTGCAACATAATGTATGAATAGCATTGCTCTAATTTATATGGTTTATTCATGTTTTTGAAGAGTACAAGAATTTCTGTCTACATTCTCCTATCCTATAGTCGTGATTTTTGTAAGAAAGAGTGACAGATGCAACAAGGTTCGACAATCAGTCGTGTGTAAGGTCGGTGTTCCTTTGACTGATGAGCCATTTTACTCTGAAAAACAGACGCCGAAGCGTTCCTCTACCATTCATTGTGATGCAACGATTCTGTTTGAAATAGACTATGTAAAATACATGATTCAGTATGGTGTCACTTTCGATCTATGTTCACGTTTTTGTATTTCAATTCGTTTATTGTATAGTATGATCTGCTTTGTAAATATTTGATTCGATTATCAATGGAGATAGATGCATATTTTCTGAAAGTCCCGAGTTATGTACGAATCTACTGCATACGATTTGCTACAGAGCCTACACTCTTTCAACCAATGAGAATAAGGGTAATATTTATCCTCTTTAAATAAGAGTGAACAAAATTGCACTCAATTTTTTTAGGTCAAATTAATTGCTTAGACATTTTACATAGTTATTTTTAGTTGGGTAAACGTTCACATATTATTTCTGTAGTTAAGGTTCACATATTATTTCTGTAAAAAAAATACAAAGGAACTTAGCGTAACATGCATTAATTTTAGAATGTGAAATGTATCTGTTTGATGGGCATGACCCACATGTTAATCAACACCTTCACACGCCAATCAATGTCCCGGCCACTTGCCTAATCTATATACATATAACTATGGATTAGTTTGTTCATATTTTTGCAGTTATAAATTGTCAATATCATGGGTGTAAATGTAATATATGAATTAAATTGAGTAACAACTCACATATATGAAAGTTGTGGTGTCAAACAGTTAATGAGGCTGAGCGTTCAAAAAAAAAGAGTATTTGTTTGATGAACATATCCCACAAGGTAAATAGTACCTTGAAAGACCAATCACTTTTTCTCATTTGCACAATCCATATGCACAAGTCTATTAATAAGTGTATGTTGTATATTATATAACTATATGCAGGCTTGTGTGATATTTTGTCATATATTGAAAGTTTATGTGGGTAATCTTAGATATATAATAAACTATATATGTTATTATTAATAATTTGAGTTTAAATATTTTGGGCCACGTAGTTAGGTTCCGATAAGTTATTGGGTTTGTGATATTACAAATAATATTAGAGCGATCTGTGTACACAATCAAGTGTGGGGTCAATACTTTGTTTGGTCACTAGGGAACATACCCGGAGCTAGGGCGTGGTGACTCTAGTATACAATCCCTTGTGAGAGCACAAGTTCTTAAACGTGGAGATATTGAGATATCCGTCCTACATCGAAAGTTTACATTGGTGATCTTGGGTATATAATGAACTATGTATGCTACTACAAATAACTTGTGCTTAAAAATTTTGGGTCAGTGATATATATAGAGTGTTACAGCGCGTGGGCACGAGTCTTCATGTGTATATATATATATATATATATATATATATATATATAAGTTTCTATTGAGGGATCTCTCATTTTGTTAAAATGAGGACCTCCCATTTCCTGATCAAATATTGATGATCGGAACCGTTCAATATGTTTAAAATATATTTTTAAGGATACTCATAAGAAATCAGCTCAAAATATTACCGGGAATAGCTTGATCAAAGTAATTTTTCATAAAACTGTTCCTGTTAGCATTTATGAACAACTGCTTAGATTAAACTCTTTCTGATATTTTGTTGAGCCGATTTCTCATGGGTACCCTTAAAAACATGTTTTAAACACATTGAACGATTCCGATCATCAATATTTGATCAGGAAATAGGAGGTCCTTATTTTAGCAAAATAAGGAATCTCTCTCTCTCTCTCTCTCTCTCTCTCTCTCTCTGTATATATATATAAATTCATGTCAAAATAAGTTTATCAAAATTATTTTTAACTTGTTATTCTATATAAAAAGTAAAAAATAATTTTGTTGTATGTCAATTTGGTACGCTCTTAAATTCATACAATTTAATTAAATTCATCTTATTTTTTGATTCACGTTCACTAATTTGGGTGTTGTGACAGATTTGACAAAATTAAAATTATCATCAAATTTGACACTAACGATGACCTCGTTATTAAAAAATGAGCAGTTCGGATCATAAAAAAATATTTTTTATAAATTCAAATCTTTATTTATTTTTCAACAAAACAAAATAAAACCCAAGACAAAGTACAATTATATGACTTTAAATTTAATTTTTGTTTTCAAACTTCGAACACTCTCATTGAAAAGGTACACCCCAAATCAGAATTTTGGCTTTCTTTCTCCAATATTTTGATGAGATATATGGTTTAAACATATATTAATTGAAGTGAGACACATTAGCCCCTCAATTCAAAAAATAAGGCCTCGTTTGGGTCCTTGCAAGGTTGCTGTGTAGATGTAGGACCCATGAAGGGCACAAGGCCCAAACATGTCTTGGGTGTATTAAGACAAGATTAGGGGGGCAGTTGCCCTTGAGTGGGCACTCATTGTTGGCTCAACCCAAAGCATATATCCCCACCAAAAGCATAGAAAAGAACCCTTAAATAGACAGCCTTTGTTCCCATGTGAACAAAATTTAAGACCAACATTCCAAAAATAACAACCCCCTTTGTGCCTCCCCTTTCTCTACCCTCACAAACAAACCATCTTTTGGGAACAAATAATATTAAGGCTATTAAACTACATTTTGATCCACCCCTTAACAATTTCCCCCTCTTTTATTTCTACTCTTTTAATTCTAGCTCAAAGTGCCCAGATCAACTTACGATCACCTGGACTGATTTCTGGGGAATCATCTCGCCGTTCACTTGCGAAAATCCATATTAAAATCAAAGCAAAACTCTGTATGAATTGATCATATAAGAGTTAATAGCACCCTGAATATTTCGAACCTAAGACTTTAGGAGGAAGCAAACCCTTAACTCTCGAGTTTTGACCAACTTGCCAACTCCCTAGGGGTTTGTTTCTCTCCTTCTTATGGTTCTTGCAACCTTAAATTCATAAATTTGAGTAAAATTAGGTTCGGTTATATTCTTCCTCTTCATTTTCTTATGTTTGACGAATCGTAATTTTGATACTTATTGCCCTATTTAATGTCGATGAGAAAATGTTTTCCAATAATTTCAATTGAAAACTAGATAAAATATTTAGGGAAGTAATTGATACCATGAAAGCATAACAAATGAGGAAAAGATATTTCTAACATAGGTTTAGAATCCTCACTCGGCATAGATGTTCGCCACTCGGTGGTTGTAGTATGTTTTGAAAACCAAGTTGCAATTGCCCACTACTATTCCTCTTTTGCCCTAACTCATCGTTTTTGTTCATGGCAAAGTGTGATACGTGAACAACTTTTTGTATATCGTAAGAAAAACATGGCAAAAAGCCAATAAATGCTGCAAGAAATGAGAAAGTAACTCGAGCGACGATAAAATATAATTTGGATCTAGAAACCGAATGCAAAACACGAGTTATAACATGAACAATTTTGTATTGGATTAGTTTCAGAAACTTCGAGCATTATTGTTCATAGGAAAAGTCTAGGAACATAGGATTTGGGGAGCTGTAGTGCACTCCATTGTAGTGCAAACAAAACGACATAGTTTTGTCTATTTTATCTTCATAACTACATCATTTTGATGCTCGTGTATTTTAATAATAATTTGCGTGATAAGATAAAAAGATATAATTTTGAGAACAAAATGGATAAAACTATGTCGTTTTATCTGCACTGCAAGCGCATTATAGGAAAGTGCACTACAACCTCCCTGAATTCAGAAACATATACGTTCCGGACAAATTCAGACATAGATGTATTCGGACCTGTTAGATGCGTATGATGTTCACAAATTATTGAGGGTTTATAAATATTCAACGGTTCCAGATATATCTGTGTCTGAAATATTTATATTCCTAACATTACTCTTGTTCATAACCCCCTTCATGCTTCATTTGAAGACAACGTAATCCAAAATTTTGTCCAAAGAAAATCAAATTTGAGTTAAGTGAAGTTTTTACTCTTGCCCCCTTTGCTTTCACAAGTATATAGTCAACCGAATAAATAACATGACTAAGCAATATATTTCATATATACGTGTACACCTCATGCCTGTCTGTCATATCATAAATTTGACAGGATTTCTAAGTGACCAATATACCCTTGCAGCTAAAGTGTAGAATTAGCATCATAAAAAACTACATGGTTTGCCTACTTACCAAATTGCCCTTCCTTTCAAGAATAGTTGACATAAAATGTCACGTTTTAAAGGAGAATCTTGACGTCCAAAGTTTAAGCAATAGGCTGTGTTTAGTTGTAGTTTTAAGAACAAAATATTGCGTGTTTACGAAAATTTTATGAATAAATTTCAAATTTATTGTTTTTCATAAGTAAATTATAGAAAGAAAAAAAAACAGCCCGAAATAGATTCGAGTGAGGGAGAGAAAGAGGGAGAATTTTGATTTTCTGAACAACGGACAAAAGCCGAAAACCGATTCGAGGGATATAATGACATTAGAAAGAAAAGACAAGGGGCAACATTGTCTTAAAAGAATTAAAAGATTAAAATAACTAATTCGTTGACCCTTATAATTCCCATGGCGGCCCCGACGCCGTTGGCGTTGCCAAGTTTCATCAATCTCTCTCTTCCCCACCTCTTCTCTCTCTAAAATTTGTTGGTATTATAAAGCCAACACACTAACAAGTTATAACAAACATAACCCAAAAAGAAGATAAGAAGCTCACAAGAAAGGCTGCTCCAACAACACTACACATACCCCTCCACTCTGTTCTAACAAAAAAGCTGATCAATTACCAAGAAAAAAACAAAAAAACAGAGAGAAGAAAATGGAAGAGCTCTGTTTCTACTTGTTGAAGATAATGAGTATCTGTGTAGTCTTGGTGGTGATTTTATTAAGGGTTTTGGTTTTGCTTTGGTGGAGACCAAGACAGATTGAGCAGCATTTTTCAAAGCAAGGAATCACAGGACCTCCTTATCGATTCTTCTTAGGCAATGCTAAGGAGCTCTTGGGGTTAATGTTGAAGGCCTCTGCTCACCCCATGCCTTTCTCTCACAATATTCTCCCTAGGGTCCTCTCCTTCTACCATCACTGGAGGAAAATCTATGGTAACCCCTCTCTCTCTCTCCCTCTCTCTCTCTCGTCTGTTTTTCTCTCTGCTCTGCTCTGCTCTGTTTTTGTGTGTGTGTGTGTGTGTGTGTGTGTGTGTGTGTTTGAACTCTGTTTTTTTGAGTCCTCTTACTTCATAAAAATTGGGTTCAGGAATATATTTTCGTTGAGTTTTGATCAATATATTATATATCAGTATATCGATCTATATTGTATACTGTTACCGGTGCATGATTGTATCACAGATACTGATAAGTATTTGGGTACCACTATTTGAAAAAGTATTCGAGTAATAAACTGATCTAAGCATCCAAAAAGAGTTATACCCAAGAATTTGAAATCTGGCATTCAAGGTGCGAAGGTGTTCTTTTATGAGAGGTAGTGATGATCTTTATTGAAATTTTCAAGTGGGTATGGTTTTGGTCTGAAGTGATGATCTTAAATTTTACGGTTTAAAACTGCGTCAATGTAACTTGATGGTCACGGGTTTAAATTCGACTCGGTGGGATTTGATGGTCACAGATTCGAGTTCGAGTTAGTGGGACTTGGTACACTGAATAACCACCAGCTTTGAATCCTTGACGTTGAACTTCCACCAAAGTTCAGAGTTTTCCACTACTCTTTGCACTCTTGTTCCTATTTTACCCTTCTTTCTTATAACTCTTCTGGCTAACTTGGAACAAATCTAGTCCAATAATCATACGGATTAGCAGTTTCGAAATTGTACTTTCCAAATAAGTGCAAATGTCCTCTGAATTGTTCAAGTAATAAGTGGGTCTTGGAGCTTTCGTTACCTTTTCTGATTTCATTCTAGTTTTTTTCTGGTGTTTGTGGAGACTTTAATCTTTGATAATGATTATGTATTCGCTAGTGGTATTGTCTTGAACTGTCTTCTTCATTCTCTCTCTCTCTCTCTCTCTCTCTCAGAGTGTATGTCTTGTTTCCTTCTCATGCCTCTTTTTGGTAATTTGACACATCCAACTTGAAGCCCTTGTGGTGTTTCCCACTTGGTAAAAGGCCTTCCATTCCCTCAAAAAAATTATTTATAAATTAGTCCCTGCTTCTTTTTTAATACCATATTTAGTTACGTTGGTTAGTTTTTTAACATTTTTATACTTGTGCTTGACCCACAGGTCCAACATTTCTAGTGTGGTTTGGACCCACTGTTCGTCTCACCGTATCGGACCCGGACCTGATCCGCGAAATCTTCTCGTCCAAGTCTGAATTCTATGAGAAAAATGAGGCTCACCCCCTTATTAAACAGCTTGAAGGTGATGGACTCCTTAGCCTCAAGGGTGAAAAATGGGCTCACCATAGGAAAGTCATCACCCCTACTTTCCACATGGAAAATCTTAAAGTAAGTCCAAAAAATTAACCCTAATTTGAAATTTGTTGATTTTTACAAAATTCGAGAACTAAATTTGGAATTGTGATTTTTTTTTTCTTTCAGTTGTTGATACCGGTGGCAGCACAGAGTGTGATAGAAATGTTGGAGAAATGGGTGGTAAAGACGGATTTTGATGAGGTGGAAGTTGAAGTATCAGAGGCATTCCAAACCCTAACAGAAGATATCATCGCTCGGACAGCATTTGGCAGTAGCTACGAAGATGGAAAAGCCATTATCCGGCTTCAAGCACAGCAAATGGAACTTGCATCTGAGGCATTTCAAAAAGTTTTCATTCCCGGTTATAGGTAACTAAAATTCAAACTCAAAATAGTTGGGCCAAATTGAAATTTATGTACATCTCGATTAATTATATTGTGTAATCCTTGTTGTTGTAGATTTCTACCGACGAAAAGGAACATGAAGTCGTGGAAATTGGACAAGGAAATCAAGAAATCCCTAGTGGATCTCATCGACAAAAGGAGGATGGAAAATTCATGCGACAAAATTGTGGAAAATGGTCCAAAGGATCTACTGGGACTTATGATTCAAGCAAGTATGAAGGAAACGGGGAATAAGAGGATGGAATTGAATTCATTTCCGTCCTCTAAAATCACGGTACATGACATTGCAGAGGAATGCAAGAGCTTTTTCTTCGCCGGGGAGCAAACGACGTCGAATTTGCTCACGTGGACGACCGTTTTGCTAGCTATGCACCCACAGTGGCAGGTACTAGCACGTGACGAGGTGCTCAAAGTGTGTGGACCACGTGACATACCCACCAAAGATGATGTTGCCAAGCTTAAGTCGGTAAGTCACAATCTATTATTTATTTGTACAAAAATCATGGCTGTTTCCCCTCGTTTTTTGGTCATTTTCTCAAATTACCAAAATACCCTTTTTTTGCTCTTTTTTAAATTCTTGGTTAATATTTTTTTTGACAAATCAAGTAAAGAAGTAAAGTATGGGTCAAATGCATACAAAATTCATCAACACTGAAAGAAGGCAAAAAATCGAATTCCTTTTTACTTAATTTGGGAAAATATGGTCAAAATATTTTTAGTTTTTTTATTTTAACAACAAATTTTTTTTTTTTTAGACAAATCAAATTGATGATTAATTTTTTTCAGATATGAAACATGATAAGAATAATTAAAGGTTGTAGGGGCAAAGTTGTCCATATAAGATTAAACACCAAGGGCAGGGGCGCAAGGCTAAGTTTTATGGGAAAAGATTCTCATCTCAACCTTATTACAAGAAATGGTGTGGAGCTGGGAATGATTCTCAGAATGGTCAAGGGAAGGGGTAATTTAGTCAACAAAGAGTTCTAACGAAATAATGATCTGGTGTGCAGCTGAGCATGATTCTCAATGAAGCCCTGCGACTTTACCCACCAATTGTGGCGACAATCAGAAGAGCAAAATCGGATGTAGAACTTGGGGGATGTAAGATCCCAATTGGAACTGAACTTTTAATACCAATCTTGGCCGTTCATCATGATCAAGCCATATGGGGTAACGATGCTAACGAATTCAACCCCGCTCGATTCTCCAATGGAGTGGCCCGTGCTGCAAAGCATCCTGTGGCATTCATTCCATTTGGCCTTGGGGTCCGCACTTGCATCGGGCAAAATCTAGCCCTCTTACAGGCGAAGCTAACAATCGCGATCATATTGCAACGCTTCTCCTTCCATTTGTCCCCGCGTTATCAACACGCACCAACAGTCCTGATGATCCTGTACCCACAATATGGCGCGCCGATCGTCTTTCGAAAATTGGCTGATCTTGATGCTGCTCAACATCAACGGTTATAAAAAGTTTGCTACTCAGCTCTAGATGTACCTATTGGTTTGTGTGTGAGCACATATAGTTTTTGCCTTGGAGTGACAAAAATACCCATTGTTGCATTCATACTAACTCCCCCATGTGGTCTTGCCCAAGTGCTTGATAGTTGTAGGATTTAGTGGCTAATTGTCTTTTCCCATCTCATATGTATCTATAATGTATATTTTGCACAACTATCTAACACAGTTTTGTAGTACGTATTATACATTGGAGAATGTCAAATGGTTTGGTTGTATTGGTAATTAGATTGCAAAGCTTGAATCTACATGTCTTTTTCTTCATTAAAACTAAGTCATTATGTCGCAATATATTGTTATAGTAAAAAAAACGCACTATAATATCTCAAAATCCTTCTTTCTAATGATTTCAAGTTCCTAGAAAAATTTAAACCAAAATTTTAGGTACATTGTTACCGGAATCACCAATAGCACCAAGAATAGATGTCTAATCATTAAGAAAAATTACATTTTTAGGCACATCAATACCAAAATCACCAATAGTACCAAGAACGGATGTCTAATCATTAAGAAAAATTACATCATATTATTGCACTACATCGATGCAGCACAGAAGTGTACTAAAATATCTTTCAATCATTCTTTTCTAGTGATTTGAAGTTCCTAGAAAAACTTAAACCGAAGTTATAGGTACATTCTTACCAAAATCACCAACAACACCAAGAATGGATGTCTAATCATTAAGAAACATTACCTTATTTTGTCGCACTATATTTTTGTAGTATAGAAGTGCACTATAATATTTCACAATCCTCTTTCTAGTGATTTTGAGCTCTTAGAAAAACTTAAACTTTTAAGTACATTGTTACCAAAATCATGAACAATACCAAGAATGAATGTTTAATCATTAAGAAAAATTACGTTATTTTGTAGCGTTACATCGTTGTAGTGCAGAAGTGCACTATAATATCTCTCAATCCTTCTTTCTAATGATGTCAAGTTCCTAGAAAAACTTCAACATAAATTTTAAGTACATCATTGCCAAAATCACAATACCAAGAGTGAATGTCTAATCATTAAGAAAAATTACGTTATTTTGTCAGATTACATCGTTGTAGTACAGAAGTGCAATACTATAATATCTCTCAATCCTTCTTTCTAATGATTTTAAGTTCCTAGAAAAACTTAAACATAAATTTTAACTACATCATTGCCAAAATCACGAACAATACCAAGAGTGAATGTTTAATCATTAAGAAAAACTACGTTATTTCGTCGCACTATAATGCTGTAATACAGAAATGCACTAATCTTTCTTTCTAGTAATTTCAAGATCGTAGAAAAACTTAAACTTAAGTTTTAGGTACATTGTTCCCAAAATCATCAAGAGTACCAAGAATGGGCGTCTAATTAAGGATGCCTAAGAATTTGATGCATAACTGCTTTTAAATTGATTGAAAATTACTTGTCCACTTGCAAATTCAAAGCTAATCCGCTCCTAATTGATGTTTGGCTCTATGTGCCTACTCTTAGCCAATAGGGGCCAGGTTGGTTCTGGGGTAAATCCAGCAAGTTCTTGGGCTCGGGTAACCCCTCGGCGCAGGGCTACAATTTTTTTTTTTTTTTTATAAATATAGAGTAGAACTTTATCGAAAAAATTATTATTAATACTAAGTGGACAACCAAGATAAGATCGAGTTTGGACAATCCAAATGTTAGGACCAGCACTAATAGAGGCTATAGCTCATTGGCAGGTGTTGGACAAGAAACTAGACACAAGCAAAGTAGGACTAACATCAAAAATCAATCACAAAAAAGAAAAAGCAAACGCAAAGATTTTTGTGGCTTGTTGAAATTATCTACATTCACGTCTCATGCTAGATTTTGTTATGTTTTGAACGACAAATAAAAATTACAATAAATGATACTTATTGTGGTACTCATAGTACTTGAAAGAGTTCGATTTGTTAAACGCATAGGTTTTGGTGTAATTCAAATTAGACTTCACGAATTTAACAACCAGGGCTAATGATTAATTTTATTTTTTCTTCTCACGGAGGTTACTACTTTCAAGATTTGATCCCCATAATTACCTAATATATGTGGGACATGAGACTACATCTTACTTAAACTTAGAAAAAATCAAACCCGTGACACCCTTATCAAAAGCAACAAATATTTAGCTTGCTACAATATATACGTAGTTACTAATTTATGAACCCCGGTTGGCCTAGTAATCAAAGTCTGAGACTTAGGGGTTTGCTCCCTCATATGTACTTCTCAGGTCCGAAACCTCTTAAGTGTTATCAACTCTTATGAGATCAATTCTTACAGGGTTTTTTATCTTGGTTTTAATTGAAATTTTCATTAATGGACAATGAGATTTGTCCCCTAAAGATTTATTGAGGTACACGTAAACTGTGCCGAACACTCTAAATTACATAAGAAGATTACTAATTTATGGACTACCCATTCTACAAAATTCTTTCTCTATTCTATCTATGATCTCCTTCTCCTTCTCCTCTGGTCTAAAAAGGAAGAAGGGTCAAAATCAAAGCAATTTTGAATCAGATATTAGTAATTTAATTTAAAAAAATTGGAGATAGATTTCCCCAATTTCATAGAAAACTACAAACTTTCCCATTTAATTTGGAATTCACATGCCTCCTCAAATTACTCCACCCATTGCCTTCTTCTTGGAAGGTGAGTGTCACTTTATTTTGTACTCTCTTGTGTTACTACAAAGTTAAAGCAAGACATTTACAGTGCCCAATGCATGAAATGTTCTTTTAAAGCAAGCTAACTGTAACCCAGCATGCATATCTATTTTTATATACGTATTTTCCTTTATGGGGTTTAGGGCTTTTAGTTCTAATGTGGTGAGATTAATCAAGATTGAAGCATTGGATTAAAAAAAATATGTGTACACAATTATCTGTGCACAGATATATCTATAATCATTGAATGTACGTAGTCCACAAATTAGTGAAGACTCCACATACATCGATCTAATAATTTGGAATATATCTGTATCTGAACTTGTGCAAAACTAATTGTGTGCGTATTATTACTCTTTGGATTATGAGAAAAAGACGGGAAAAAAATAAACCAATTAATTAAAAGTTATCTTTGTCTTTGTTTGTTTACCGTTTCCTTTCTCTTTTAAATATCCAAATAAGTGAAATGGTTCTCTTTTTGTCTTTGTTTTCTCATTGTCTCTCATCGTTCAGAAGGAATGTAGGACTTTTCTTTAAATGGTTTCATTTGAATCTCAACGGGACAACTGTATAATTTTTATTCCTCGCTTTATCTTAAAATTAAACTTATCTACTCAAAATAATCACTTAAGATATATGAAATAGAAGACTGTGAAGAATTAATCACAATAAAGTTTTAAACAAAATTATCTCATTTTAAAAAAAGTAGAGTGTTGAGGGAACCCAATCTTTTCTTTTTTGTGTTACTTTTTGGGATCTTCCTCATGCTATCTTGGGTTAGAGTTCCTAGTTGGGATTTGATGGTTCCCATGACCATGTGGTGGGGGAATTCTCTCTCTCTCTCTCTCTCTCTCTCTCTCTCTCACACACACACACACACACATTTTTAGCTTTTGTTAAAGGAATCAAAGCATGCTTGAAGCATGTGATCCCGTCCATAATTACCCTAAAACCATTATTTTTCATATTCTCAATGACTTGTTTAGTCATTTGACATCGCTTCTCTACGAGAAACGACGTGCGTATTAATAGTAATACAACTTGTTCCCTCATTTACTCATGACAATAATCTTGGATTACGTGCTACGATAATCTTAAACACCTGCAAAATGATATATGTATACTACTAATGCTGACAATATATGCATGTTGCATATTTCTAAAATGAAATTCTCATTAAGGATTGCCTAATCTCAAAAATTAATCATTTGATTCATTTTATAGTACTAACAAAAAATAATCAAAGTTTATAACATTTTTAAGTACTCATGAACTTGCATGACATTTTTTCCCTATATTTAAATTACTTAGAGATGTGATTGCCTAACGATTAATTAGTACTAATAATTTATATCATAATCTTAGTTTCTCATTATCTGTACTAAAGGCTTTTGTTCTTTTGTGATTTGTCCTAAGCATGCTTATTAGATATCACCAAAGCAATGTCTCCCAATGTTAACAAAACGACAAATTTATCATCCTAAAGTGTTCATAAAAATAAGCAACATGTTTTTTAATTTATAATTAAATTACCCAGTTTTTAAGGTCATTTCAAAATTCAATGGTGGGATGTGGGTGAGATGGGAATAGTTTCACAAAATTAATGCAGGATTTTATGTATATTTTTATATCCTTTTAGATATACATGAAGGTTAGTGGAATAGTTTCAATTTTGTAATGGAATTTGTTAGAACTTGCGGCTCATATGGAGAGGTTTTGAAGAGTTTTAGGCAAAAGTCAGATGCCAAGCGACGCAGAGCAGAGCAAGGGAACCGAAGCGATCAAGCAGAGCAGAGCGAAATCTAATTAGGGTTGAAATAGAGTACGGATATAAATATTCCCTATTGTAAAAACCCTAGACATCATATCAAATAACAAAACTCGCTTTGTTCCTGTGGATGTATCCAGTTTTTTAGGAATCACGTAAATCTTGTGTCAATTTCTTTACTGTTTTTCGTATTATGTATTATGTGTGTGATTATTGATTACGCTTACAAAATTATATTATTATTACAAGAAATCCTTGAGCTGGTTACAAATTATTTAGATGATTAATTTCTTAAGCAATGGGGGAAGTAACTAATTTTATAAAATAGCATATTTGATCAAAGTAATGCTTGTATATAAAAAAGTTTATAATATGTAAAAGAATTATCACTATAGAATTCAAAATAATTTAGTTAGAAATCCAATTGTACCTATGAACCCCAAAGAGTTGGTCTGATGATCAAGACCTAAAACTTAGAGGTTTGCACCCTTCGAATGTTTCAGGTTCGAAACTTCTTAAGTGCTATCAATTTTTATGGAACTAGTTCATCTAGGACTTTGTCCTGATTTTAATTGAGTTCCCGCTAGTGAGGTTGAGGTCTGCGTAAACAGATCCGGACACTATGAGTTATAAAAGACAAAAAAAAATCTAATTGCACAAGGAGAATTCCACAAAGTGTGACAAATGTAGGGTTTGGATGATATATTGGAAATGAACAAATTGGACATCATTTATGCAACAAGCTAGTATATATAGTTTTAAAATTTATTTTTAAACTCTAGGTATGCATTTTCAGAGTAGATTTGAGAGGAAAATCTAAAATAACTACCTTATGCTTTTTGTTATTTAAAATCATTTCACATAATTTAATCAAAATATATATTTTTTTAAATTTATATCTATTCAAGCATTCACTTTAGACATCATCAATACATCTCAAATCATTATCATCCCATGATTTTGGAAGTTCTACTTCAAATTTATTCATTCCCAAACCTCTAATCCAAAACATACCCTTAAATGTGCATTACAATCCCCTCAACCACCTTCCATCCACCCCCGATCATCCTCCCTCCAACAACCCTCTGGTACTGGTGTGACTGCCTCAGGTCACCACTCTTCCCCTTCCACCTCTAGCCATATCTTACAATTGTGTTTCAGAAAACATAAGTATACACCAAGCGCGATACACTTTCTTGTTGCAGAATAGAAAATTGACGACGTTACCAAAAATGAGAATACGTAAACAAAATTTGAGTTCAAAAATAAAACTTCTATTAATTGGAATGTATCAAAATCTTTACAACATCAAAACCTTGAATTAAAAGCGACTCTTTTTGAAGGTTGATGACTTGCAAGCCTAACAAATTAGTAAGAGTAATATTGTTAAACATCACAGACACAGATGTGTTCGGAACCATTAGATGCACGTGAAATTTTTAATAATTTGTGAACCCCGCGTACATTTAACGATTCCAGATGTGTCCGGAGCATCTGTGTCCCTAGACTTTTCAAATAGTAATAACCAACAACCAAACCATTTATGATTTTTGGAATTTGGACCTTGAGATTGAAAATTCCCAAGAAAGAGTTGACATAAAAAAAGAAAGAAAAAAAAAACAGATCAGAAGGTCCATAATGCAAATCAAGAAGAAGAGACAACTAGATAGTCTAAATTCTACATCTAATGGTGGTGGCCAGCTCATTGTTTCCATATCACAATACTTAATAAATTCGTTTAAAAAAATAATAAATAAATAAATAAAGGGCCTTAATTTAAGCCCAGATGTCTCCTATAGTTGGCATTATCCCATAGAGATTGAGCTGGCTAATGTCTGCCCTTAGATTAATGCTACTTGTCGGGCTGTTATAGACCAAGAGGCAAAGGGCTCCCTCCTATATGATTGGCCCATTTCATCTCCTTAATTTGAGCATTTTTATAGGGCATATATATATATATATATATATATATATAT
>JABCMJ010006812.1:0-29672 GCA_014822125.1 Arbutus unedo
AATAATATTTTAGTATTAATAATTTTTATTTGAAATTCAGTGAGGACTAAAAAATTCCTACATCTCTGGAGACATAAGACATTGTATTATATCCTGCCATTACTAATTGAGATCTCTTTTTTTATCGACCTTCTCCTTTCTTTAAGCAACATATGAGGTCAAATTTAGGTTGTTGTTCAAATTAATGAAGTTTTTTCAGTCTAATTTAATCTATAAAGAAGGAAATTGAGCTCAGTAAAATTTGAATCTACGACATTGGTTTTGAATAACCATATTCTACTAAGTGAACTAATTGAGTGATTTCTTATCAAAATAAATAAAACGTGAAAGAAATTTTTTTCAAGAAAGTTTGAGCACATAGCTAGACTTAAATACAGAAATTTGAACACAAATATATTGAAAAACATTTGATGCACGATTGCATGTAGAGTTCACAAAATAATATAATCCAAAGTGTAACGATCATGTGTAACACATATTCAAAATATAGAGAGAGAGAGAGAGACACACACATAGTAAAACAGAAAAGGAAAGTTCAAAATCTAGGTAGGAATATTATTCTTTAAAAACTCTAGTGGTTAAATATTAAAATATTTCTCAAATATTTTAGTTCCAACTTTGGAAATAATTATGTCAAACTATATAAAAAGGTTGAAATTAGGAGGAAAAAAAAACAACCTGCAGTTGACGACTAATATGCTGATATCCTTGGGCTTTACTTTTGTGGAACTGAAGAGGTTATCCAGCGCTCCGAACATGACCGTCTCCGCCTCCTCTCGGGCGGCGGCCATGGATGGTTGCGGCGGAATGCAGTACATCGCCTCCGGAAAGCACGTCTCCTCGCCGAGGCCGGAGCGCTCGAGGATCTTGCGCTGGAATTCTAGAGACGACTCATCGAAGTCTCCGGTAAGTTTGGAGTGCTCCATGAAGCGGTGGAACGGGGCCTGGAGGTGGTCCGGTGGCCTGTAACAGCAGTAGTCGACGAGGTACACGTGTCTGCGTCGGGTCAGGACGTAGACGGTGCACCCGAAGACCAAAAAGGCGGAGAAGATGACGAAGGCAGCGGGATTATACTGGAGGTGGAGGTAGTGTTGGTAAACGTCGTCGTAATCCATTTGGGAAGCTTGGACGATTACGAAGGATATGAGAGGGATTAGAGAGAGAGTCAACAGGTGGGTTATTAGATAGTGGTAGCCTAATTTCACGTACTTCATGAGTTTACGTGCTTGTTGGATCTGAACGCCGCCTTCCGTGGCGGCGGATTGAAGCGATGGTTCCGTGTTCATCGTGTACGAGTGTTGATCAAGTTCAAGTAACAGTGCTCCTGTAAGCGAGGGGGTTATGGAACAGTATTTTATATTTATACGTGGAGAGAGAGAGAGAGATCTATAGAGAGAGGGGTTGGGTGTTGGTTTGGAAGAGGTAGATGCAACTACATCACCGATTCACCAGCCACCATATAGTTTGTGGAGTTACGAAATTCATTTATGAAGGTACGTACATGATGGAAACAATTGGATGATCTTACGATGAGTCTTCTCCTTGTAATTTACTCTCTCTCTCTCTCTCTCTCTCTCCACCACATTTTACGCATATATGACGTATAGTTTTCTCGTATCCTTAGCCAATCAAATATTACACTCTCATATACTCATTTGCCGCAGTTTATGAGTATATATATATATATATTTGCTTGATTAATACGTCCATGTGTCGTCTTCCTAATTCTTAATTATTTCACAAGCTATTGACGTGGAATTATAGTAAAAAATTCTCCGATGATGTATGCAAGAGAGTACATTGAGTATGTGAAAAACGTATATTGTCATGGCCATAATATTTTTTTTATAGGGTGTAGACTAAAAATATTTTAGAAAGTTTAATGGTCATCGATCACATTATTCCTTCTTGTTGAGAAGAGCGAGTTATAAATGGAGGACTTTGTTTTTGGAATTCTGAGCATTTTAAAGCACCATTTGTGCAATTTTACTGAGTAGATTTTGTGAATAATTCTTCTTGGACGAGTTGTCTGTCTCATGGAAGGTTAATGCCAACTAGTGATATTTTTCCGAGCGTTTGAAATTTGTGTGGTATTTGCGTGGTGAATAAATGATTGTTGATGAAATGATTAACAAATGACTTAATATTAAGTGACTAAGCGTAGAGAAAAGTGTCGAGATAAGTCAACTCAAGCTCATCAACGGTAATACTCAGAAATTAAAAAAATCGAGACTTCATACCAATAAGGTGGCTTCTCGTAATTATAGAAAATTAATAGGCACAAAGCAAGCAATTCACCTGCCTTAAGACAAAGAAATCCTTCTCTTTTCTTTTTCTTGTTTAATGAACAAACCCTTCTCTTTTTTCTTACCTACAAGTCCTTTTTCTTAGTTTCCCTTTTTAGAAAAATGTAATGGTCATGAGACCAAAATATTGATTTTGTACTGTACCATCCTCATAGAGCTTTTTACCATTCTACCCACCATACTAGACTATTTTGACTTGTATCGTGTTGCATCGATATCGGGTTGTATAATAATTTAAAATTTTTTAATTGATATTTTTTGAGCAATTACAGACTAAAATTATTTCTTTTTATTTTGGTAATTTACGTTTTAAGTTGTGAGACTTTATTTTATATGTCTAATATAATTTTTTGTTAAAAAATATTATTTGAAAAATATAAATTAATTTTAGCGATAAATTTGAAATGGTACGCCGGTATACACTATTACCGA
Organism: Arbutus unedo; assembly: GCA_014822125.1. Taxonomy (NCBI): domain Eukaryota; kingdom Viridiplantae; phylum Streptophyta; class Magnoliopsida; order Ericales; family Ericaceae; genus Arbutus; species Arbutus unedo. The sequence goes on from JABCMJ010006812.1 coordinate 2,739, forward strand.
TACGTATTATAATAGTAACAAAAATTGTACGCTTACCTGTACGAGATTAATAACTTTGATCGATACCGATTCGTACCACTTGGAAAGTATCATACCAGTAAAAAAATGATGCATTTAACCTCACGTACTGTACTAGAAAAGTTACTGGTCAACACCGGGTGGTTCGGCCAATACCAAATCTCGATCGGTAGTCAACATTTTTTCTTTTGTTTCTACATTTCAATTATTAGTTTTTTTTGTAATTACACATATATTGAAACTAAAAACGTAATTATGTCTCAAAAATATATTTGGCGATGTATTTTTAAATTGTGAGTTTTTATTTTATATATTCAATATGATTTTTTGTCAAAAAAATGTATAATATTTTTCAATAATAAATGCAAAATGCTATGTCAAAATACACTGATATCAATACTATTATATCAATAATTGAAATGGTACATTTATTAAAACGAGATTAATAACTTTGAAAGGTCGAGAGATATTTTATAATCAATTCAATCTTAAAGATGGTGGGAAAGACAAAGAGATGCTTTTCTAGGTGGTTTGAATTTGAATACCTTATTAACACAGAGTTTTGTAGTCTTGAAAATTGTGCAACTCTATTTTTTAATTATCATATTGTCCCTAAAAAATATTTCTAATTACTTTTAAGTTATCTTGATTACCCCATAATTATAAGGGTAAAAATGATAGCTTATTTTCTATCAAATGTTCCACGTAATTGTCCACTATCACCACTATCAAACAAGGTTACAATTTTTTAACTTGCACACACATTTTTGTATGTCCTGACCTCTTGTATTAATATAAAATGGTAAATGGAAGGTCACGAACATGCGAAATTGGAAAAATTGCAAATCCCCAAATTCTAAATCCGGCGTACCTGATTTCCAAAACACATCCAACTAGTAAAGTTAAAGAATCAATGCAGATGCAATTTGGATATATTCTTCAAAACTTCAAATTTAGTCCACCAACTTCAAATTTTGAAATCCATAAAGTGGTCAAAAGTTCTTCTTCACTTCCTTGAGAATTACACTTCACTGATCGGGAGACAAATTTGAAGTAAAGTTCTTGATCTAGAGATATGGGAGATGAACAATGAACATTTTGGAAGGAGGAGGGATTGTTCTCCTTTCGTCCCACACTCAGTAGCCATAATATAAGAAAGGTAGCTAAGTAATTGAACACTTTTCGTTAACAGTGTCATTCTTTCCTTCATTAAAGATAAAGGAAGTTAAATAATAATGAGTGATAGATAAAGGTGTGCATATGATTTTTATTGATTTAATTTGATTGTTAAGAGTTCTACACGAACAAACAATTAATTTAGATGATATAAATGATAAAGATAAGTGTGTGCATATAATTTTTATCGATTTAATTTGATTGTTAAGAGTTGTACACAAGCAAGCAATCAATTTATATCATTTTTCCTTACATCAACATATCATACTTCGCCAAATAAGCAACCCCATGTGCGAAATGCAATATTTTAGTAAGCTTTTTCTCAGTTGCTGAACGTAGGGAAAGGTGCCAAAGCAATCATATGCTTGTTCTCTTTCGTTATTATGGCTATTTGATTTTGAAATACAACCAAACCCAACTTTAATTTTACCCTTTAAAACCATCAAGTTGAGATTTCGTGTGGGTTCACCAAATCACTTGCTGAATTAAAGAAAGTAAAACTAGCAACATTGATGTATACACATGGTAATGCAGGTGAAAACTATGTTTTCATATTAGTACCAAACGGCTAGGTTTGACAAAATAATCATACATTAATAAATAATCATAAACACATGAAAATGAAGTGATAAGGATGAGTTAGGTGAGATGAGGTGTCTAACATTTTCGTACCACGTAACTTAGCTACCGAGCTAAGAATCTCATATTGTAATGGACTATTTTTGTTTGTGTAGGGGATGAATTCTGCTATGTGAGAATATTCGGGAGAATATACTGGAGATGTTAAGAACAGTAAACTTTGGTTAGCCAAAGAGAAAGAAAAAGAAATGAAAATGGTGAAAGGAGAAGTAAACACCAAGAGAAAGAGAATAACAAATCTCTTTAACCTTGAAATGGGTCCAGGAAGATAGGAGGGGGATAAGCTTCTAGAGATTGGACTATAAGAAGGTTGAGAGAAAATCTCTCTCAAGCCTAAGGGGAGTCTCTCTTTTTAAAATGCCCTATGTCAATCAGTTTTTCAACCCTGAAATTACATAAGGGGGTCAAGTATATATATAGCACACCAGACCCATATTCTAGTGCCAAGTGTGCTAGTGTATACTTGTCACATGTCTCTTTCCCAAAGTGTCTGACCACAGTAGCCCCACTCCCGCTGTGACTCGCAGTGATGGTAAGTCTCGCGGCGACTCCTCCTCCTCTGAATCCATTGATTCACTAGTTCCCTTTCTTTCCCGTGAGTAGGGTCGGGAGACCATTAACTCGGTCTCTCTCTGGCCGCTGTTGCCCTGTTTCTACAACCTGCTCGCCCGAACCCAGCCATCGTAGCTCGGGTGGGCACGTGTCAGGATAGTGATCCTGGACCTCAGATTGCTTGGATCGCATTCCTGTCCTCTGGTGTCGTTCGTCTCTTGTCTGCCCGACACATGGTCGTGATGAGCCCTAATCTTCCACCTGTAGCCTTCTCGGGCCTTAGTGATGACCCGGCCTTGATTGGCTTCGGTTTGTGCTCCTAGCCCCTGATAATGCCTAGGTCGTGCCTCCTTTCCAAAACCTCGATTTTGCTACAGCCTAATTGTCATCGGCCTCAAGCGAGCTTGGAGGCAAAACTCAAGACCTCGAACCTGCTGTGACCTGGCCTCCGTCGATCTCGAGTCTCGAATCTCAAAGATGAGGCTTGGAATCTTGCATTTTCCTTTACCCGACCTCTGCCGATCTTTTGGTCTCGGGCTTTGGATGCAAAAGTCTGGATTGTGAGTCAATAGTGGCCTGACTTTGATAGGCATCATGCCTTGATCGACCTTGGGCCTTGATATTTCGATGTCGCCCGGCCCTCGTCGACCTCAGGCTCACACATCTAGAATGAGGGGATCCATCAACAGTCAGCTACCATCGGCTCGGGGCTTGACACTCGGTGGCATATATCTCGAAGTACGCCGGTTGGGGCTCATGAGCCTTGGCGGTTGTGGCGCTCGACCCTCCTTTCTTTCTTTTCCCTCTCTCCTTCTCTTCCACGGTGGCCTCTCTCCTGCGACTCTCTCTCTTTCCTGCCTTTCTCCTGCGGCAGTCCCTCCTAGGGCCCTGCGAGCTACCATTGGGATGGGACCCCCCTGCCCCCGTGGCTGAGCCGTTAGGGTGGCTAGCCCCCCGCGGTTGGGGTGCCCCCTTCTTTCGTGGTAGCCTCTTTCTCTCCTCTCCCCCACAGCGTCGCCACTGGGGGTGCCTGTCGTCCTGCGGCTTAGTCGCTAGGGTCAGGCCCTACCCCCTCGCAGGGGTCCTCCTTCTTGCTGTGGCTGGGCCGCTGGGGCCAGGCCGTCCCTCCCCTATGGCTTTGCCCATTGGGGTTAGCCTCCCCCCTTCCGCCCGGGGGTCCTCCCTTTTTGTTGTGGCTAAGCCACTAGGGGTTCCCTCGACCGCCTTGCTTGCCTTTTGCAGTTGGGGTCCGTGGATTGGTCATCGCAGCCTTGTCTCTCTGACCTTCTTGCACTCAAATTTTGGGTTTCAGATGATGAACCTTCGTGGCCTTAAGTTTGGCCTTGGATTTGGTTCGCAAAAATCCTCAACATTTTCCTCGGTCCATGATTTAATTTGCGAAGTCTTGCGTCCTTATTTCGGTCCATAGACTTTTACATGGCCTGTCTTCGGCCTCTCGGGCCATATTTTCCCTGGCTCGGGTCTCGTGGGCCTAAAACCTCGACCTTGGCCTACATTTAGCCCCTCGCGCACACGAGGATTATTTCTTGCGCGTGCATCTACTCGGTGCCTCGGGAGTTCTTCCCTATGCATTTGTTGGGCGCCGCACATGTGTCCTATCAATTTTGTCAAGTTTTGTCAACTCTTTTGACCATGCTTTGACTTGTCCCATCACTTTTAACTCATGACCATCAAAGTTGACTCATCAACCTAATCATCAAATCAATCACAATTAGGGTCACATTAGTTGATTTCAAGTTTTGACTAGTCACTCGGGAGTCAAATCAATCACAATATTTGTCGCTTCAAGGGTTAAATTCATTACCCTCAAGTCTTGTCTTGTTAAATTAGTGTCACATCCATCATTTATGTCTTGTCACATCAAACTTTGAAAGCCTCAAATGTAGATTTTTTTCTCAAACCTATAAATATGAGAAGTTTTTTTTTGTGGGGTGGGGGGGGGGGGGGGGGGGGGCCCCCCCCCCCCCCCCCCCCCCCCCCCCCCCGCTCCTCACACTTTCCATACTTCTACTTGAGCTCCCTCCTCTTTTTAGAAAGCTCTTTCCTCCTACTTTCTTTGGTAGATTTGCCATGGCTCGTGATGGTAGTTTCATGTGCCACACTTTTCATACTTCTAAGGTCTCGCCGCTAGATCAAAATAGGATCCATCAGCTTCATGTGGCTTTTACAGCGTCCGCTTAGTTGGGTTCCAACTTCAACGTCATCGGAGAGGGACATGACTGTACCTCCACGAAGAAGACTTCTTGGGGGTGTTGGTTGTAGTATATTTTCTGTCCTTGTTCACTTTACCCAACTTTTACTCTAAGGGCCCGATCCCACTTACTTTATACATGGCAGTGCGTCTCGTAGCAAGTGATCACATTCCCATAGCCCCATTGTTTTTGGGTTCCCTATTCTACTGGCTCGATTAGATCCACGCCAATATCGAGTGGTCCGTCGGGAGGTACGACATTTTTTCTATGATACAAACCCAGTTTTTCGTCTGTTTATGAGCATTTTCCCGCTGTAGCCCTTACGCCCATTGTTTTTCCCATCTTGAGGTTTGAGAAGCACCTTGATGCTTTAGGCCTACTAGTATAGGACGGAGTCAAGATTGCCCGACCTCAATATCTCTGCTGGTCAAGTCGACCTGTGACTAAGCTTTGGGGAGCCAGTATTGATAGAATTGGGCAGTTTGTGTCCCGCCCCTACATACAGTTAGAATCTATTGCCGGGTTTGCCATCTCGTCTTCTTACACCGTGGAGGCTAGATACCTTGACTTTACCAACCGCTCTACCTGTCGGCGCCTTTCCGTGCTCACTACCTTTGCATAGGTCTGTCCTTGCTCACTTCCAATTCTGAGTGAGGCAGGATCGTCATCTGCCGTATACTGCCTGAATTGTATTTCTTTACAGTTTGGATATGATCAGGGGGCACCTAGCCCCACACTAGTGTTATGACCATTTGTTTCCAGTATTAGCTATTTCATCCATGAGTACGAATCCGACCTCTTTGACGGGTACACCTAGGTCACATTGCCGCCGAGGTTCTGGATTCGTTAGTTCATCACCACGCACCGTGCTTTTTGGAGGCAGACTTTGGACTCTTTGCTAGATTTTGTTCGTGGGCCAGCTATCGTCTAGACTAGTTCGTTCGTCTTCTTGCGGGACATTTCTCTACGCCTAGCACGTAAAGGGATCGCATGTGGCCTGAGGAGTCGTTGGGCCCCACCTATCAGTGTGCCACCTCTTCGGGCTGACGTCGCCACCGCGCCTTCGCCTACCATTGTTTCGGCCCCGACAGGACTCGTCGTGGCGTACCGGACGAGAAAATGTTTGAGGAACGTATGTCTTCTTTCACTTTTCTTTACTTTTTCTGCATATACATATTTTGTTTTATCTGTACTTTGATTTCCAAGCTTCTAACTATTTTATTTTCAAGGTCACCCTTGGGTTGCTGCCGCTCCTCCTGGCCCCTCGTTCAAACTTGTGGACCTAGTGCCAAGTATGTGTAACTTTGCGTTTTAAATTACACTACAACAAAATTGGTCTATAATAACAAAATAATTTCGTCGCTAATTTTTGTCACCCATAGTTTCACGCTAAAGGTTATGGCGACGAAAAATGAATTTCGTCGCCTAATATGTTATATTGGCAACAAAATATTTCGTCGCTAAAGGTAGGTATTTAGTGACCAATTTTTTCATCGCTAATATCGATTTTTTGCGACGAAATATTTTGTTACTAACTAGAGTCATTTCGTGAAAAATTTATTTTCATCGTTAGTAGCTAGATTTTGAGATGATTTTTTTTGTCGTTAAATTGATTTCTAATTCAAAACAACTTACCTACGAATGATATTATCTTCACACTTCCTATGATTCGAACCTTAGACCTCCACCCTACTAAAACTTCATGTACACCCTCTCTGACTCCTGCACCAAACACTATATTCATAAATTATTTACAATATTTAATATATAACATATGTTTAACATCGTTTTTTTAAATGCATGTTAAACATAATCTCTCTCTCTCTCTCTCTCTCTCTCTCTCTGACTCCTGCACCAAATACATATTTAATACATGTCTAATTATAATTTTGCAGTCGTATGAATTATAATTTATATAATTCGGAATTAATCTGGACTGGACTGGGAATCCTGAATTATATAGGAAACTCAGCCTATACTTCTCCTAGGGGTCCCTATCATTGCCTATATATACACCGCTATGTCTTCTATATAAAAAAAAAAAACTTGACATTCGAAGGATTGAGAGAGATTCTGTGAAGGCAAAGAGATCACGTTTTTGAACCCACTATCAGTACATGATCAATGTGCAGTAAGATTGTGGTAGAAGATCTCAAGATCAGTCGAGCAAGATCCTACCAGCCGTGTTCAAAGTCCGATTAAGATCAAACTATGAAGATAGCTGAGGTCAAACTAGACAGATCTCGAAGGTATGAACCCTAGTTCCACCTAGTAGGGTTTCATAATTTGTTTGTTTTATAATCTGTACGCGTTCATCACCGGGTCTCTGGAATCTATCCCTAATAGAGGTTTCTTTCCATTCTTTGCTGGCCGCTACCTTTTCTTTCTGGCCTTTGCACAGCTCTTTGGGCGGGAAGTCGACCAGTTTGGAGAGGTTGTTTGGAGACATAGGGGATGACGACCTCACCCAAGGGAGTGTTTATCAGTCGCCCCTTGACTTGGGCTAGTTTGCCCCACCAAAAGAGGGTGCTTCATCGTTGTTCCCCTTTAGTCCCCTGAGGGAGGGAATCCATGAGGGACGTGATGTTGTTGCGGGTGATATTCTTTTTGAATATGGTCATCTAGGCATCGAGGGAGGTTGTAGTGTGACTTCCCACCATGTGTAGTCCTCAGACACATAGGACATAGGTCTCGACTTTGGCAATTTCATGGGTTTTGCCTTCCCCCGAGCTCAGGCAAAGTTGTTTCATGCTGTGTTGGTCCACTACCCCTAGACTTTTGACCGTTTTTGCATCCAGCCAGAGATTTTAGCCCCTATGTTTCTGATGACTTCCTTCCGCTTCCTGGATTGGGTTCATCCGATGCTCATCAGTGACTTTAGCGGCCTCGCCCAGTCCTCTATTCTGCTGGCCATTGAGGCACTGAAGAAGACTGGGATAGACTGTTCCTGGTTATTGCCTCAGCTTGACGAGGCCTATGCTGTCTCTTCTTCCTATGCCGTCGAGGCGACTGTCGTGGAGTGTTGCGAGGCGATGGATAGTTGCTGGCGAGACTTGTTCGCGTTGGAGGGGAAGCTGGATACTGTATTGGCCGCTCTTGCCACCACTCCCCGACCTGCCGAGTTGACCTTGCGACCTTCTAACCCTTTTCTGAGGTGTCTCCTGTAGTAGTTTTCTCTTCTTTTCTTTCTCTTTTTGTTTGATGCACGAGTATGTACTTTTTTCTCTTCGGTATTTGGACGAGCTTGTAGTACACATTTGATGTTTATAGTAGTATAAAATCTTTTGTATTGGTTTAAGAGGAGTTACATGTTCTTGCTTTTTCTGTTACAACTTTCTCAATGAAAGAACAAAACTAAGTCAAAAATCTTAAGGAAAATATAACTTTAAAAACTTTACATTGATCGGGCCATTTGGGAACCCATCCTTTACTCTTACTAGTTTATAATAACCGCTGTCGTTCGCCTCTGTGACTCGATAAGGACCTTCCCATCTTGGTGAAAATCTGGGCGTCCGTAAGTTCCTCATAATAGCACTCACTGCATTCCAGACTAGGTCTCCCTCTTTGAATGTCTGTGGCATGATCCCTTTGCTGTAAAACTTGACAGTAGATTGCCAGTATCTTTTGAGGTTCTGAGCCGCCGCAGTCTGCCTCTCTTCCAAGGCTTTGAGACCGGCTCGTCATTCCCCGTAGGTGACTTCCGTGGCCAATGCCAACCTTGTGAAAGGTACGGCGATCTCGGTCGGCAACGCTGTCTCGGCCTCATAAACCAAATTGTATGGACTGGTCTTGGTGGATTTCTTCTTCGAAGTTATGTATGCCCATAGTGTGACCATCAAATAGTCAGCTCATCCTCCCCCTTGCTCGTTCAATAGCTTGCTAATGGATGTGGGTCTTATTCGTTCCCTTGGCTTGGCCATTCCCCTACGGCTGGTAAGGGCATGACATCGTGTGCTTGATCTCATATGACTCCCCAACAAGTGCCGCACATCCTTGTTTATGAACAGGGTCCCATTATTTGATAGGATAACTTTCGGTATCCTGAACTTGCATATGTTGTTCTCCTTGATGAAGTTCGCTACAACTGCCCTCGTCACTTTCTTCAATGGTACTGCCTCGACCCATTTGGTTGATATCTCCGTGGCGGCCAGTATCCAGTGATTTTCTCGTGTTGGTGGGTGAATGGGGCCAATGAGGTCGATCGCCCAAGTATGAAAGGGCCATGGAGCACGTGTGCCGTGTAACTCCACTGTAGGCACATGGACCAAATTTCTGAACTTTTGGCATGGTTGGCACCCCTTCACATGCCTCTTTGCATCCGCCTCCATGGTTGGCTAGTAGTATCCCAAGGTGATTAGTTACTCATAAAGTTTTGGCCTGCCTTGGTGTTTTAGTTCGTGGCCTTCGCGTAGGACCACTTCAATCTCCGCACCAACTAGGCATCTTAGCGGGTCTCGATGTTTGACCTTGCTAGCATCTCCCAGGTCATAGGGTAAGGACCCTTCCTTCAAGTAGTCTATATACCTCTGGCGCCAATCAGCCAGTTCCTTTATAATGTTGGACTCCTGTTGAGTCATTTGGAGTGAGCAGCAAGGGCACTCCCTCTGCACAAGAGCTGCGTCACTCTTTATATATGGCCAGTAGTAGCCTTGCCTTTTCACCCTCCTATAGAGTGCAACCTCCTCTTCCCCATAGGTATCTCCGTGTATCTCGTGCAACTTTTGCATGGCCTCCACAGCCCCTACACATCTCGCAAGCCACCCCTAGGGCCCCCTGTATTAAAGCTCCCCGTGAAGGGTGTAGTATTGGGCCACTATCACAAGAGCCATTTGCCCACCTCCCTTGTTGAGCTATTTGAGAATTGAGCTTCTTCAATCTTCTATAACTGCATGTCCGGCAAGATTTTAGTTCTCAGCCGGCTCTGTCCTCCTTTTAGTTTGAATTGATCCTTCATTTTGCTCAAATTCTGTCCTTCCCCTCAGGGTCGCGAGGGCGTCAAGGAGCCTATTCTTAGTCCTGAGCTGATGAGAAATTTTGACATGGACGAACCTTTCTAGCAAGTTTTGGACCATGGTGCAGTAAGGCGGTAGGGATGGCTCCCTAAGTGCATAGGCCTCGATGGTCTGCCTGATCACAAGTTTAGAGTCTCCTCGTATTTCAAGTTTTTTGATACCAGTAGTCTCAACAGCTATCAACCCCAGGATCAATGCCTCGTACTTGGCCTCGTTATTTGTGCACTAAAAGTCTAGCTTGTAAGCTAGGTACCTCATCTCCCCTTGGCCATTCTGGAGAACAATACCTGCTCCGTTGCTGCCCTCTCCCACGGCGCCGTTAAAACTCAATGTCCACTCCTCCTCTGCATCGACCATGAGCGCTACAAAGTCTTCTCCGAGTAAGCTCTCCTCCAATGGTTCACACTGCCCACTTGGGAATTAGGCCAAAAGATCTCCAAGTGCTTGATCTTTATGGCTTTTGAAACGACGTATGTGATATCGAACTCGGCTAGTGAGAGTAGCCACCTCATAGCCCTTCCAATCAAGGCTGGCTTGGACAATAGGTATCGTATTGAATCACTCTTGGTGACTACTTGCACCGGGAAGGCAAGAAAGTAATGGTGCAATTTATGTGCTTTGAATACCAGCGCCAAGCAATGTCGCTCTAGCAGCATGTACCACTCCTCTGCTCCTTGGACCTTTCTGCTGATGTAATACACCAGTCACTCCTGTCCGTCAGTCTCTTGGACCAATAGTGCCCTAATGGGCTTTGGCATGCACGTGAGGTAGAGCATCAACGTCCGCCCTTTTTGTGGTGATACCATGGTCTGCAAAGATGTTAGAACCCCCTTCACTTTGTTAAACGCCTCCTGATATGCCTCACCCCATTGAAACTGGCAATCCCTCTTGAGAAAACTAGAGAATAGGGCTGTGATTTCTGCCAATGCCAGGATGAAGCACCATAAGTATGACACCTCCCCTAGGAATTTCTTCAGTGACTTTTGAAAAATGGGTGGCGATATCTCCATGATTGACCTGATCTTTGTCTCATCCGTGTCAACCCCATGCCGGTGTGCTAGGAATCCCAAGAATTTTCCTGCTGCTACTAGAAAGGCACACTTCATCGGGTTCATCTTCAGTTTGTACTTGCGACACCTACGTAACACTTCCTCTAAATCATCAAGATGGCTCTTTTGTTCTTTGGACTTCACCACCAAGTCATCAACGTAATTTTCCATTGACTTGTGGAGCATATCATGGAAGATTGCTGTCATGGCTCGCTGATATGTGGCACCTGTGTTCTTGAGGCCGAAAGGCATGACAATGTAGTAGAAATTTCTGAGAGGCATTTAGAAGGCTATCCTCTCAGCGTCGCTTTGGGCCATCTTGATTTGGTTGTACCTGATAAACCTATCTATGAATGAGAAAATCTGGTGACCGAAGGTGGCATCCACCAAAGTGTCTATGTGGGGCAGCGGGAACTCGTCTTTTGGGCATGCCTTGTTGAGGTCCCGAAAGTCCACCCATATTTGGATTTGTCCATTCTTTTTCTTGACTGGTACAACACTCGCCAACCAGTCCAAGTATTGGATAGGGCGAATGAAGCCAGCCTTCTTTAGCTTCTCAATTTCTTCCTTGATCTTCTCCTCCAAGTCTGAATGATACTTCCTTGGTGCTTGCTTGATTGGTTTGGAGTTGGGAAACGCATTCAGATTGTGGGTCACCAATGCGCCATCTAGCCCTGGCATCTCTCCTCCCCTGCTAGTGACTTGCTCACAAAAACTAGTCTCGGGGCTTCGCCATCCTCTTTGAGGTCCACCTCCTCCAACTCTTTGGGTTGTGGCTTAGGGCCATCCTAGATGCACTCTGGGTCTAGCTCGAGCTTCTCAACCATTTGTTCATCTGTCATGTTACAGGCTTTCTCTAGCCCGAGGTCAGCTTCCCCCCTAGAAGGTTGTTGTTTTTTCGCCTCCACGGACCTTCTTGATTTTCTTGGGCGTCGGGGTCTTGGAGCTCCCCGAGCCCCTCTTGGGAATTGCCTTCTCTTCTTCTGGGCCATCCTTGATATCCTCCCACTTGGGGATTTTCAACCCCCTGAGCCTGCCTTGTATCGTGACGGGCTTCTCCTCGAGCTCGGAGAAGAACCCCGCGTCGGATAGGTGAGCCTCGCGCACTTTGAATGGTTTCTTTGAAGGCTCCACCATCACTCTCTTCCTTGCCCATATCCCCTTCAAGCATTGGTGATAGCTTGAGGGGACTCCTGCGTACTTGTGCATCCAGGATCTCCCTAGGATGACATGATAGTTTGGTTGCATGTCAATGACATGAAATCTTGTGATCGCTCTGATCTCTCCAACAACAAGGTTCACCACCACATGTCCGAGAGATGCCTTCTTGTCTTCACCAAAACCAGTAATGGTAATGGGGGTTTTGACTAAGTGACTTTCAGGAATGCCTACTTTCCTGAAGGTGGCGAGGGGCATGATGTTGATTGATGCCCCTCCATCAAGGAAAGTGGGGCGTAACTTCACATTGTTGATGTAGGTATTGACATAGAGTAGATGATTGTGAGGTAAGGTCACCCTCTTGTCACTGTCGGAGAAGTTGATAATGTTGGCTCCCTAGTGCACCAGCCGTGGTATTGATCCGCTTGTTGCCATGCATGCTTCCTAGTGCACCTCCGCTATGTCCATGATAGCCTTGGTGATGTTTGTCCTTGCCGCAGTTTTGAGGCCTAAACCATTGAAGAATGCTTTGAACTTAGCAGAATTTTGGAGGATCTTTATTGGTGTGTCTAGGTCCGATACCACCGTCGGTGTCTCATAGCTGGCTATCTCATCGAGATAGTCATAGCGGGATGCCATGAAGGCTTCCTGCTATATATGTCTTTTTCTACTGAGAAGCTATAACATGTTTCCATGTTGACTACTCTGCCAGCCACTCAATGTTCGGGATACGGCCTTTCTCGGACATCTCTTTGTCTAGCCTCTCCCAACTTCAGTTCTTTGGTGGTTTGCTTCCTCTTGAAGATCCTCTTGAGTGTCCAGTAGCCACTGGTTGGGTGCTTGGTATGCCAGTGGTATAGGCAGTAGTTTGGGTTATCTCGCTCCTTTCTTGTAGGCATGGGGTCGACCTCAGGGAGTTTTAGTTCCCCGTCGATTGCCCACTCCTTGACCAGTGCCTTCACCTTCTATGCTGCAGAGGTAGTCTAGGGCATCACCCATGTCTTTTCTATTTCTAGACCCCATAGAGGCCTCCCCTTGTGGTTCTCACGACAATGGAGTGGAATTCGCAATAGAGATCGATTGAGTCTTGGAGGGGCGCCAACTGTCGTGCGTAGGCAATTTGACAGTGATGTGAAGGTTACATGCTGCCTCATAGAGAGCTGAGAAGGTGTAGAGGTTGATGTTGATCAGATGGACCTGGTACTCTCGGATGATGCCTTCAACACAGATTCGACCAGGTGAGACTCGTGCACTGGCTTGTGGCAGTCTACCATTTGGTCTTGGAATCTGTTGATGAAGTCCAAGATATCTTCGCTATGGCTATGGCTCTCCTTGAAAAGGGATAGCATTGTGACCTTCTCCCGGATCTAGAAGAACTTGGTGTAAAATTTGATCACTATATCTTCCTACGTGAGAAAATAGTATGGTGTGAGGTTGACATACCAAGTGTAGGCTCTGTCAGTGAGAGATTTGGTGAACTCTCGAAAGCGCAGGTTGTGGTCAGACCCATATTGGCCCAGGGTCTTAATGAAGCGAACCACATGCTCTTTCGTGTTGCCTTGTTTGCCATTGAACTTGACAAAATTAAGTTGTTGGTAGTCATCAGGGTATGGTATAGAAAGGAGGGTAAGAGGATATGGTGGCTGTACATCGAGGTTGGGTAGGGAGGGTAAATTTTCTTGGATCTTTCTGCTAGAGCAAGACATGCACATCAACAGCTATGAGATACTACTGTGTGTTGTTTAGAGAAGGGTGAGTTTGGTTGTTGGTCGGGACACGGACTTGGTCCATCAAACTTGTCCTGTGGGGTGGTAGTTGAATTGGAGTGTTGTTGACAGTTGGGCCATGGCCCTGTGTTGCAGCCACCTCCCTGACGTGGATATGTCCAGGGTTCTCCCGCAGGTTGGTGGCTGTAAGTGGGATGGCTGAGAGTACAACATCGTTCAATGTTTGAAGGGCAGTGACCAGCTGTTTCTAAGTGTCTTGTATGATTTGTAGGGCATCTAGAGCAGCTAGAGTGCAGACCGTGCTGGCCGAATCTTCATTTCCTCCATGGCCGGAGGAGTCGTGTTGCTCATTGTCTTCGGTAGACATCTGAGCACCTTAGAGATGTAAATCACTTCTTAGGTTGACTATTCACCGAACCACCTCCCCATCAGAGTCACAAAAATGTAGGGGATGAATTCTGCTGTATGAAAAATATTTGAGAGAATATGCTGGAGAGGTTAAGAACAGTAAACTTTGGTTAGCCAAATAGAAATAAGAAGAAGTGAAAAGGGTGAAGGAGGAGGCAAAGACCAGGAGAAAAAGAATAATAGCTCTCTCTAACCTTGAGATAGGCCTAGGAAGGTAGGTGGGGGACAAGGTAGGTGGGGGACTATAAGAAGGTTGGGAGAAAATCTCTCTCAAGCCTAAGGGGAGTCTCTCTCTCTAGAATGCCATATGTCAATCAGTTTTCCAACACTGAAATGAAATGAGGGGTTCAAGTATATATAGGCACACCAAGCCATATTCTAGAACCAAGTGTGCCAGTGTACACTTGACACGTGTCCCTTTCCCAAAGTGTCTGATCACAGTGGCCCCGCCTCTACTGTGACTCGCGGTGATGATAGGTCCCACGACGACCCCTCTTCCTTTGAAGCCTCCCCTTTCTTTCCTATGAGTAGGGTCGGGAGACCATTCGCTCAGTCTCTCTCTAGCCATTGTTGTCCTGTTTCTATGACCTGTTCACCCGAGCCTTGCCATCGTAGCTCGGGCGGGCACGCATTAGGACTGTGATTCTAGACCTTGAAATGCTTGGATCGCATTCCTATCCTCTGGTGTTGTTCGTCGAGCCCTGATCTTCCTCCTGCAGCCTTCTCGGGCCTTAGTGATGACCTGACCTTGATTGACTTCGGTTTGTGCTCCTAGCCCCTCAGAATGCCTAGGTCGTGCCTCCTCTCCAAAACCTCAGTTTTGCAACAGCCCGATCGTCATCGGCCTTAAGCGTGCTTGGAGGTGGAACTCAAGACCTCGAACCTGTCATGACCTAGCCTCCATCGATCTCAGGTCACGAATCTCGGAGACGAGGCTCGAAATCTTGCATTTTTCGTGACCCAGCCTTTGCCCTTTTTTTTTATCTCAGGCTTCAGATGTAGGAGTTTGGATTGCGAGTCAATAGTGGCCTGACTTTGATCGGCATCGAGCTTTGATCGGCCTCGGGCCTTGATGTTTCGATGTAGCCCAGCCCTCACCAACCTCGGGCTTAAATATCCGAAATGAGGGGATCCGTCAACACTCGACTACCATCGGCCCCGGGGCTCAACACTTGGTGGCATATATCTCAGAGTACGCCGGCCAGGGCTCATGAGCCTTGGCGGCCATGGCGCCCAACCCTCCTTTCTCTGTCTTCCCTCTCTTCTTCTCTCCATAGTGGCCTCTCTCCTGCGACTCTCCCTTCATTCTCTCTCTCTCTTCCCTCTCTTTCTTCTCCCTTTCTCCTGTGACAACCCCTCCATGGGCCCCGTGGGCTACCATTGGGGTGGCTAGCCCACCGCGACTGGAGTGCCCCCTCTTCCGCGGTACTTTCTCTCTCTTCTCTCCCCCACGTCTTAGCCCGCTCGCCCCCCCCCCCCCCCCCTGCCGAGGGGTCCTCCCTTTTTGCCATTGTTGGGCTTGGTCCCACCCCCGCGGCTTGGCCGCTGGGTGTTTCGTCGGCTGCCTTGCCTAACTTTTGCAGTTGGGGTCCGCGGATTGGTTGCTGTGGTTCCACCCCTCTGACCCTCCTGCACTCGGATTTCAAGTTTCAAACGACGAACCTCTATGGCCTTAAGTTCGGCCTTAGGTTTGGTTCGCAAAAATCCTCGGTCCTTTCCTCGGTCCATGATTTAATTTACTAAGTCTCGGGGCTTTATTTTGGCCCATGGACTTTTAACCGACCTGTCTTCAGCCTCTTGGCCCACATTTTATCAGGCTCAGGTCTGGTGGGCCTAAAACCTCGATCGTGGCCTACAACTTGCATGCATGTATTCCCTTTGTAATGACCCGATAAATTCAAGATTGGTTTTTTTTATTTACGATATTTTTCATAATTATCCTAAATTTTAATTAATATTTGGGATTAAAATAGTTTTTCTCATAATTATCTCAGATTTTTAATAACGTAGTTATCCTTTTCTGCGTAGAGCATTTAAGTTCATTGAATCTTCATGAGAGTTATCCGGTGATTTTGTAATTATCAAAATATATTATCCGGTGATTTTGTAATTATCAAAATATATTATTTTTCATTTCATAATTATATTTTTAATTATTTTATTCGAAATTATCCTATAGTTGATTAATATCCAGTTGATCAAACCCTTATTCGATTCGAATTCTTTCATAGTTATCCTAATCTTTTTGGATCTTATCTTTTCTAATCAGATTGATATTAGGGATTCCCAATCTTAGTTGGACTATATTTCTTTTCCTCTATAAATATGGATGTCGCTGCTCCAACTCAACACTTTCTGTCAAAAATATCCTAATAAGTTACCTATTTAAATGAATGAATAAAATCAGAGTGTATAAAAGTGCAACAAGTACGAAAGCAAGAATAATTGAGTGTAGACTTTTAGAATAACGTTATGAATGAATTTCATTTCTTAATTTTTCCGTTATTTATGAACTTCTCCAACTTTGACTCCTTAAGACAATCCTTTTCATTATTAATCCATGACCTATTCAATTTTCCAAAATAGTCCACAACCATCAATAATTTCAAGATGGCCCTAAGTTATATAATTCTCAAAAATTACTTTCCATCAATTGTCACATTTATGATGTTCTCATCTGATGACAATTCTGACCACTATGCTAACTGTGCTTTCCAATTGCCATGCTCCCAACTACCCTATTCCTGTACGTTATGTTCTAAATCATTATGCTATCTCGAGATGTTATATTTTTCAATACCTTGCCGACTCCAAAGTGCATCCTGTACTGACATGACGAACTCTAAACAATTTTAAAATACCCACTATTGTTAAATATAACACAAATCAAGCTTAAAATTGACTAAATGCATGACACGGCTAAATGTAGTGGTTGGCAAAATTGACTAAATGCAGTGGTTGGCGAAATACATCGCTTGGGTCAATACACCTCAGATTCAAGTCATAGTTCCGCAAGTTGCATCATGGCTAATGACAATCATAAGTATTCTCATGGAGAACACAAATTCACAACAGTAGTTCACTTATCAAGGTTTTACAGTTTCACGAACGGATACCCACGGGATATCCTATGTACTAATTATCCATTTCTAATTTAATTTTGGCCTCAATTTGTCCCAAAACTAATGTAACATCATACTCAACATTATTCTACAGATTAATGCAAAACATCAATTATAACATGATAACGAAAATACAATAAATGAAATGGCAGGTAAAGTAAACAAGCATATTTTCTTATTGGTTCTAAGTTTTGCTGTGAGCTGTCATATTTAGGGTTTCTTGTGGACTTAGGTAAGTCTATACACAAAGTCAACTAGGCAAGGTTAGTTTTGATCGGCCTAAGGTCAACTCAGGGATAAGTAAGAGTAAGAAACTTACTTTTGCTAAGACTTGGAGCTTAATTCGAAGTTGTTGGGGTGGTTTGAAGACATGGGTCTCTCTCTCTCTCTAGATTTTCTCCCTTCTCTCTATGTTTTTCTCACTTCTCCCACGTTTAGAGGTTTGTATGATGCCAAATGAAGGAATTCAAGGTGATATTTAAAGACAATTTGATGCATAATGGTTGATTTGACAAGAGAGAAATTTTCAGTGAGAATGGGTTTATCAATGGAGTAAAAGCTTCAACTTCCTCAGATGTTTGTTGGTCTAGAGGTGCCAAAGAGTGAAGAGAAGTGATGGATTAGAGTGATTTCGAGTTTAGTGAGTTTCCAAGACAAATCTTGGTTTACATGTATTTTGTGCATGTGTGTCCACATTATGCGGAAAATGAGAAGGAGATGGTGGTGGTTGTTATGGGAATGAGAGATTTGGTGGAAGTTAGGTTTTAGGGTGGTGGGTAGCATGATGACATGTATAAATACATGTATTTATATTCATAATATATATGCATGTGTCGTATACATATTTGTATGTGGAATATACATTGTGGTATGTATACATGTAGTGTACATATATCACATATACACCTATTTTACACATTTATATAATACAAGGTATATAATGCACACATGTGATTATATAAATTAGAGATTGAATTTAAATGATGTTGAAAAAATGTTTAATTGTATTAAATTTATCAGGGCTATTATACTTGACCTGGTGAAGTCACGTTTTCGATCAGATTTAATTAGGGTGAGGTAGTTATTGACTTGAGTGGACGGTAAAATTAAGATCCCTTAATTCCTTGGCGGTTCACTATTCTAGTTAGGTGCATAACCTCAGACTATGAGTCTTGGGTAAGTAAGGACACGTCAATATTAACTGAGTGTCCTGTGTTAGATAAGTTGGGTAAAATTCGGACTTCTTAGGTTGAATTCTTAAAAACACTAAAGAAAGAAATCATAATATATCTACGTGTTTAATGCCATACGTATAATGTATTGTACAGGTTTGAGATGTGTGATTTGAATTCGTATATGACCCATATAATGGCCACACAGTGAAATTACATGACTTAACATATGTAAATGTTCCGAATTAAAATAAGTTCATTTTCAAATTAATTAAATTGGGTCATTCCAGGTAGAGTATTATTTTCATGGCTAGTACTTCTAGATTTTTATAGCTTTTTAATTACTTTAAATTATCAACTCTTCATATTTACGTAGCATTTTCTCTAGAATAGACTCAATTTGCTTGAGACTTTCTCGAAGTACTAATACATTAACACATGTCTGACACCCACATGGGCAAGAATTTTTTTGAGAACCTCACATTATGAATCTGGGTTTTTTCAACCAATTTCTGAAGCGTCTTCTGGTTAATTATTATCATCATCATGAGCATAGCACCACAAAGATTAATAGTTGCATTCAGTTCAATAGGAAAATGATTTACGGCTAGAATATTCGTATCGAAAATCCACCTATAAAATGATGCAAATTATTTGGTATATTAAAACGATACCAAATTATCAACCAAAAAAAAAAAAAATATCTGTGCAACAATTACGTACAATATTATTTGTTTGTTTATGAAACTTATCTAACTTTTATGTGAATACCACGAGGCAAATAGTGGTCAATTGAATTGAAATTTATAATGATTTATCTAAAAAAAAAAAAAATCTTAGTTGTCTTGATAGCTAACTATATTTATTTATAGTTTTACAATTTCGAGAAGACAAACCACAAGTAGCATCTTTTTGCATAAAAACGTGGCCATATATATATATATATATATATATATATATATATATAGTGATCTTCTATTGAGGGATCCCTCATTTTACTAAAATGAGGACCTCCAATTTTCTGATTAAATTTTGATAATTCGAACCGTTTAATATTTTTAAAACATGTTTTTAAGGGTACTCGCGAGAAATCAACTCAAAATATTACTCGGAAAGACTTGATCCATGCAATTTTTTATAAAACTGTTCCTGTCAGCATTTATAAAGAACTGTTTAGATCAAGTTTTTCCCAATATTTTTTTGAGCTGATTTCTCGCTACTATTCTTAAAAACATGTTTTAAACACATTGAACGGTTCGGATCATCAAAATTTGATCAGAAAATGGGAGGTCCTCATTTTAATAAAATAAGGGATCCCTTATATATATATATATATATGGAAGCTTATGTTTGAATCTGTGACTTTATTATTATTTTTGAATTTGGTAGATGGGGGACGGAGGCTTATTGGAGAGAGATTCAGAGATTGAATGAGCCTTGAAAATTTTCATCATGTCCAATTCAATATCAAGGATTTTATTTAATGACTGGAGTAATATACAAAAAACAAAAAAAATTTTAAAAAAAATGCATAGTGTACATAAAGAATGATGTGACGTTATTGTATCTATTCGTCAACATAAAAAATTATCAAAAATAAAAGACCACATTTTACCTTTACAACTCATTTTCCACACACAAAGCAGAGGAAACACTACTCATGGTCATGTCAAGTGGCAATGTAGTCCACTTACTTCCATGGGGATCAAGCTATTATGTTTTTGAAAATGATTTTTGTTTTTTTTTTTGCGACGCAAGTTTCACCTAACTTTACTATTTAGTTTTTTTTTTTAAATTTTTATCAATTACACCTTATTGTTTGTAGATAAAAAAACATATGAACCAAATTGTATAAAATCTCAAAAAATCTATTCCGAATGAGAACATATCTTTTTCTCAAAATGCAAACATGAGTGAAAGTCCATTGCAAATATAAGATCAAAATGGTCTATTTTTTTACTGAATTAACATGATGTTCTGTCTAAGTATTTTTTTGTAACGTTCCGCTTCTCGACAACGTTAAAAGAAACTAAGTCTCTAAATACAAATGAATCCCAAAAATACACAAATTGTAGCCCTAAAATCAAGAAAAAAATATAATTACACAAAGATGATCTCTCTCTAAATATAATAATTTCTTCAAATACTCCAATTCGGTTCCACTAAATATACTCCAATACCTGAAAAAATATTAAACCGCAGGAAGCATATATACTATGTAATAGAAAGAAGCAAGAGTTTGAATAAAATAGGATCAATAAGCACCACCCAGGTCAAACGCATGATGGGACTAGATATAACTTCGGCTCAAGCGTAATTTGGCTAAACGCATAACACGGCTAAATTATAGTGCTTGGGTAATACAAACTTGGGTCTATTTGGTTAAAGTCAAAACTCAGCTCATGTCACATAACGATTATAAGACACGCATAATATTCTCACAAAAAATATATCCACAACCATTAATCGTATAACATTATCAGTGTGTTTATCGTGCCGGTATCCACGGGACACCCTGAGTATTAAATAATTGATCATCGTCAATGTAATCAGAGTAATAATCATGGTAATTCAGGCTCGACTAATATTTTAAACCATTAAACAAAAATCACATATAAAAATATAGGGTAAAAATAAAAATATAGGGTAAAACTATCAAACTAATTTAATACCGTCTAAACCCCGTTCGGAAGTCCATCTGATCGCGGATCTGGTCGTCCGGACTTACAGCTGGACTGAAATCTGCATCTAGAAAAAACATGGCAGTCTCTGTAATTCAGGTTTTTACCTCCGGCGAAGCTCCGTTAAAGGTAATAATGTACAAAAATATTCGAAATGGATTCAAACGGAGGGGCTTACAATTGGTTTGGAGTTTGACGAAGGTTTGGTCGGATTTCGAACGCTGGCTTGGTTCAGCGAAATTCGGCCGAAATTACTTCTTCTTCTTTCTCCTTCCTTCTTTTTCCTTCTTGCAACTCTTAGATGGTTTGGTGTGTGTTTAGTGAAGGAGAAAACTGTTATTTATAGGGCAAGAGAGGAGACAAGG
The DNA here is from genome assembly GCA_014822125.1 of Arbutus unedo. NCBI lineage: Eukaryota > Viridiplantae > Streptophyta > Magnoliopsida > Ericales > Ericaceae > Arbutus > Arbutus unedo. Next base: position 24,031 of record JABCMJ010006812.1, read on the forward strand.
TGGATGGTTGGGAAAAATTCGGGGGACATCGACGGTGGGGAGGATGGGTAGCCATGGATGATGGTAGTAGGGGAGGTTGGTACATGGTTAGGGGTACTACAGCAAGCGATAGGCTAGTGGTGGATGGGAATGATGGGAGGTGGAGGAGCGGCGGATGGGAGGTGGTGATTTGGTGGTTGTCGGGTGAGGATAGGGAGCAGAGAGAGAGATGAGATATATAGATACACACACACACACACATCAGTAAATATATATATATATATATATATCATATATCATATAAAAAATATACTAAAATAACTCTTGCAATATTAATTAAACTTATTAAAGTATATAGTTTTGTAAAAAATAGGATTTAATACATGTAATACATATATACATATATACATATATAACAACGTAAAAGATTTATACACGAACATGAAATATCGATTTTTAAATATACGCAATTTAAATAAATGCTCAGAGTATATTATAAAATCTCAGATCATTACAACCACGATTTGGTAAACAAAATTCAACAATAATTTTCAAGATGATCAAAGGAATACAAATATTTGATATGAATAAATCTCTAGAGATTGGAAACATATAGTATACTTTTGATTTACCTTAAACAAAGATTGTGACCGTTGAATATGTGCATACTGGTGCTAAAAATGACATTCCAGAATTATACCTCGATCGAATACCGTTAGATACACCATTGAAAAATCAAACAGTTGGCGGTTTGTGATAGAAATAACTTGAAAACTTCTATGGTTAGACATAATAGGTAGGTACAATATTATGGAGGTGAGAGAATCAAGAAAACAGGTTAATTGAGTGTGAAAAAATGAGAAGGATGATGCTATATTTATAGGGTTGGGAGGACCAAGAGTTGGGGCGTGAAAGCCAAAAGGCCCGAACAAACTTAGCTAGGAAAGAAAGTGTAATGTCTAAGTACAAAAGGAAAATATTTAGGGGTTAAGTTTTCTTAGGTGAGATGAATGCGGACTTCAAAGGTCTCCAAAAGATAGGATTATAATCAATAAGGTTATGAAATCAAAAGGTTGGGGAGAAAAATGAGGGATTGAATACCAAGAGTTAGAGGAAAAAATACAAGAGTCTTAGCGAACTTGGTTAAGAAAAATGGCTCGGACTAGGGAAGTGTGGAGGGCCAAAATATAGGGCGAACCTTCTTTGGTTAAACGGAAATTTGGCTGGGTAGAGGAACATGGGCTGTGTTGGTAATGTGGGGCTTGGGCCGACGTAGTGACCGAACGATCCTTCTCTGGACAAGTTGGTGCAATGATATTAGTCCGACTCCGGCATCATGGGCTTTGGCCAACAAGAGTCGAACGGGCCTGATCTGAGGAAGACATGGGCTTTGCCAAGTGCAAACCTATTCGCCTGCCATTCGGCTAAGGCTATGGGAATTCTTTGGAAGAATGGCAGGTCCCAACTAGGAAAGTGCAGATTAATGTAGTAGCCAAGTTTGGGAATGCGTCATGTTTGAAAGGTTACCTCACATGGAGTGATTGAGATTTGATATCAACAAATAAAAGAAGACTGCCTAGAGATTATTGGTTCTTGTAGAATATAAGTTTTTGGTTCATAGTCTTAAGTGGAATTGGACACATCACTAGTAGGACTTTAACACAGCACTTCAATAGGTTTGTCTTGACTACAGAAAATGGTATAATTTTAACTTACTGTGTTAGTACACTTTGTGTGTATTGAACATGATCACTACAAGGTAATTGTATTTATACTGATAATATAATATGTTTCGCACCTCATGGTTATTATGAATGCTTGTTCTCTGTTGTTGATTTTGATTCATTATAAAGTGAGGTCTTGTGGACAAATAGTCTCGATGAGTTGGGTCACAATATTAAGTGGATGACAACTGTTAATTATTAATGGAATCCATATCCCTTTATATGGATTGGTGATATCCTCTTGAGCAAGTTTATAAGTTTCGATTATGTCAAACTCTGCAGGTGGATGCTAGTAATCGACATAACAAATAAGTTAAGTAGAAAGTCTCAAGGAATTTTACAGGTGTTGAGTAAATAAATTGTCAGTAATTTATTTAATCAACGGGTATCTTTAATCTTAACATGGGGAGATAAATAAGTATTTAATAATATCGAGCTCGAAATGTAATTTTGAGATATGGGAGGGGAATGTAATTATAATTCTATAGTGGTATAAATTGTAATTTATGTAATTCGGAATTAATCAACTTTGGATTAAGAATTCCGAATTATATAGAAAGCCCAGCCCATACTTCTCCTAGGGGTCCCTATCGTTGCCTATATATACACTGATATGCCTTTTAGGTTAGAGACAACTTGATACTTAAAATATTGAGAGAGATTTTGTGAAGACAAAGAGATCACGTTTGAGCCCACACTCAGTTCGTGATCAAGGTGTAATAGGATTATGGTAGAAGATCTCAAGTTAGTCAAGCAAGATCATTTCAGCTATGCTCAAAGTTCGAATAGAATCAACTGTGAAGGTTGTCGAGATCAAAATAGAGAGATCTCGAAGATATGAACCCTTGTCACGCCCTCAATTTTTAACATAATTACTAATATATTTATTAGTAGCAAAGTTCTCACAAGGCTCACCAAACACCCAAAAGTTCATTCACCATAAGTTAAAATATTTTAAATTCTTATAATTTACAAGCAAATTCTCTCGCCCAAAATTCATTATCACAAAAATGAAAAATCAAAAAGAAATATTAAATCATGTAAGTCAAAATATGAGATGCTAGCAATAATACATCTTTTCAAAGAACAAATACTAATGAAAGTTGAACAACTTTCCCTTGCAGTCTTTTAAAAATATTACGTCCCATGCACTCAATACACTCCATGTCTCTACTCCAATATGGTACCTGAAAAGAAAGGAGAGTTGAGTTACATAATCCAGTAGGAATATCTACACCAATATCTTGTGAATATAAAGAAATTGGGCACACAATATGATAATTAAACAACAACACAAGTATGAGTTTACACGAAACACAAGATAAACATGAATGACACACTCAACCATCTTACTGCACCGTTGATTTCCTATTCAACCCTTTCTTGATATCGCTTCATTTTCCATTAGCCAATGCACTAAACCTGTTCTTTTCCCATTCCATAACTTTTGTTCTCCCATCAGTATGTCATTATCTGCTGCCAGGCCACCACTCCCATCTTTAGGTTCTCTCATTAAGTTATTCCTGACCTCTTAGTCAACGCATCATATCAAATTGCCAAACCTCAACATATAAAGGTCACTAGGACACACTTAAAACTCATGCTCACAAACTTACAACATAGACTTATCATTGAACGAATCGTTCAACCGATACCGAACTCACACGTATCATCATTTCCTTATCCTCGTGATTTAGTTGTCCTTCCTAATACAACATCCAAATGTGACTAACCATAGCATTGTCATTCCCATCAATACCAATGTAGGTTTATAGCATAAGTGAGATCATAGATATATATCCACATCTCACATTTCAAATATCAACATATAACACAAGTGAGATCACAAGAGTAAAACAATAACAAGTCAAGGACGAGCAGTCAATAGATTTGTAATAATTATTCATTATCCTTCAATTCATTTAATACACACCATGACTCATGTGTATCTGCAATGCATACCAAGACTCACGTGTATCTATGCCATATTCTCATTAAGTGTCAAGTTGTTACACTTGGCTTTCTCCTGAATGGGACTAGTCTGTGTCATTCCTTGCACTCCCATGAAGGGATCTAGTGCACTCTTGGCATACCCAGAGGGATCTAATACATTTTCATGTCACCATCCTAACTTTCCCCGAGTGGGAGTCTAGTTCACATCCCTCCTAGTATTCCCGAAGGAATCTAGTACAATCTTCCTAACATTCCTAAAGGAGTCTAGTTCGACATTCACGTATGTCACATGTCCCATGTCAATCATCTCGTATCGTATCCACATATGTCATGCGTCACATAACCATAGTCCAGTTTCATTTAAGCAACATCATAGATCATATGTTCCATAGTTTTCCTTGTGCATAATCTGTCATTTTCCTACCCCTCATAATTCACATTTCACATTTCACATTTTTATTTAACAATGTATCACAAAGATAATCTCTGTCATATCACGACACATCATACTACCGTTATTCAAATATGCCATAGGGTTTTATGCAATCCCAACAACCAATGAAAAACTAACAATGAAGATGCAAAAGCGACAAACACTGTAAGCAATGGAGGCATGTGAATAACCATCTTCCAACGAGTCACTTATCAACCACTCCATCTCATTTCACGACCAATTCATATCATGACCATTTTCGGTCTATTACAGCATCTCATATAGCTTTGTTTAGTGTTGACCTCCAAGAGGAGATTAGGCAAATCAATCTTACGGACTGCTCCTATAACATCTCCACCTCCAATCACTTTTGGTGTAACGTGACATGATAGGACAGGGCCAAACAACACCCCTTGAAAACAAAGAAACTCCTCATGACACTAGAGTAAGATGAAACCATTTTCATAAGTCATTTGACAAGACGTAGGCCTATTGGAGAAATGACCTCTCATACTACCGTCTCACCACGTAACTCAACCATGGTTGAACAAAAGACTTCCTTTTAGCTAAGTCTCAACATTGTACTAGGAAAAATAGGTTTTGTATGCAGAGAACAAGAGGGGTAACACCGTGATATGGTAGCTCCAATACTAATATGTATACCATGTCTTAAATCGACTTTATTTCACTCATAACATGTCTTAGAATTTCATTAAAAGTCCATAACTCAAGAAAATAGGTATTCAAAACACAAGATATGTTGTTTTACTTCACACCATGACCCAAAATTATACACCACCACTTTTTGCCCAAATCATGACAAAGCACCAAACCACATGTTGGGTTGGAACCCTGGGATGTACCGAAGGAAATGAGTATTTTATGAGATCAAAATAGGGTATCATCAAAGGTTTGAATAAAATAAAATCAATAAGCGCCACCCCGGTCAACGCATGATAGGACTAGATATAATTGTTAGGGATCAATTTCCGAGACCCAGTGATGAACGCATACAGTTTATACAAAAAACATATGAAACCCTACTAGGCGAAATTAGGGTTCATACCTTCGCGATCTGTCTAGTTTGATCTCGATTATCTTTGCAGTTTGATCCTGATCAAACTTTGAGGAGGGCGAGAATGATCTTGCTCGACTGACCTCGAGATCTTCTACCGTAATCTTATTGTATCTTGATCACGTACTAAGGGTGGGCTCAAAAATGTGATCTCTTTTCCTTCACAGAGCTTTTCTCAATCTTTCGAATATCAAATTGTGTCTGACCTAGAAGGCATAGCAGTGTATATATAGGCAACAATAGGGACCCCTAGGAGGAGTATGGGCTAGGCTTCCTATATAATTCGGGATTCCTGGTACAGCCCGGATTAATTCTGAATTATATAAATTCTAATTCATACCATTACAGAATTATAATTGCATTCTCCTCCCATATCTCAAAATTATATTTCGAGTTCCATGTTATTAAATGCTTATTTATCTCTCCACGTTAAGATTACAGATACCCATTGATTAAAATAAATTATTGACAATTTATT
>JABCMJ010006818.1:0-19153 GCA_014822125.1 Arbutus unedo
TTATTTATGTTTTATGAAAAAAATTAGGGCGTGACAGTTGGTAAGACTGTAACAATATTTCAATTTCTCGAATTACGATGTATTTTCACATTTCGTATAACATGGTGTCATTAAAACAGCACTAATTGCTAGACCTACCCATGGACCGACGAGAGGAGTAAAGATTCAAGAATTGGTGGACAATGAAGGAAACCTTCTTGTTCCATTCCCAGAATGTAGTCGTGCACCCATGGGAAAGTATGCTTGTAAACTGGCCATGAAGATTGGACTTGAGGTTTGGACAAATTTAACAAATCTTAGTGTTCGCCGATGGAAAGCAATAGAAGAAAGTGTTAAAGGCACCCAACCTTCAATGTCTAAATGTAATTGCACTATATATTTTTTCACTTTATTCATAGCTTAATTATGTCAATCACTACCTTTGATATTGGCTTTGGTACGATCAATTTACCATGGAAGGAGATCCCACTGATGTCAGTACGGCCGTGGCAACAAAATTTGGGCGAAGATTGAGTGACTACAACCATAGGCTTTACAAAAGGTACCAAGAACTTAAGATGGCTTACATGGAAGACTATGCTAGAGGTCACCCACCATTGAAGGTCGATCGTGTGAAGTGGACGAGCCTAATTGACAATAAGTGGGCTCAAAAGAAGTTTCAAGTAACCTCTTTGGTTGTTGCTCTAGCTTGTTGCATCCCTAGTTTTTTCTGCTGCTAGTTTTCATTTTTTTAGGGTTGGTCTTGCATGGTTGCTGCAGTTGTTGTCTTTGACGGTTTAGATTTTCTCAGCCAACAAAGATCTATTACAAATATAAGCCTCCAAGATAGTATGGGAAGTTTTTAGGCTAAGGACATTTGGGATTGTAGGGCTTAGGTCTTGAGCCATTAAGGTACCAGTATCTACTTCATCATCGCTTTCATTCAAATCAGCCCCGGCAACAAATTGGCAAAAATCTTCCACGTCAAATGATTATATATATATGTTCTGTTTACATTATGTTCTAGCATACATTATGTTTTGTTTCTGATTTTTCTACACTCAGTTATTCTCCTTACCATAACTTCTGATGGATTACAGTAGCCAAATGAGCTCCAGTTCAGTTCTCTTTACCTTTCCAGTCCATTTTTATCATCAATTTAAACCATAAGCATTCTATTTTATTCATGTTTATGTCTGTTTTGATCATCAATAACTATGTGAACATGATATATTTGCAGGTTGAAACCTTAACTGTCTATTTTGTAAGGAACAAATCAGTTTTGTAGAAATGCTCCCTGCAAGCCAAATAATTAGCTATGTAGTTGATGCTGCTGCGTGTTACCTTAACTGTGCATTTAACTAGGCCCCACATGTTATCTTTAGGCAGAGGCAGCTACAGGTACATCTGCCGAATATATCTTTGAGTGATTTTCATATAAAAGGAAAACTGTTTTTGTTTGTTCTAACCTATTAGTTTTGGAATCTGAGCTAGCCATTATTCAAAAGTTCTGGATTGTCACATCGCCTTTTATCTCTCAATTTAATCAAGTCTAGCCCAGCATTTGAAGCAATTAGGCAGTCAGTTAGGATTGGTTAGGTAGTTAGTCAGGACTAGTTTTCTGTTATTAAGTGAAGGATAGTTTGTTAGCAAGTGTTTATGCCATAGTTAGGTTCATCAGATATATAGTTGAGTAGTGCCTCTTCTAAAAGGTGAGAAAAATGTCTCTGAAAAATAGATCAGAGCAGAGGGTTTTCACCTAAAGTTGTAAAGCATGGATTACATATGGCGACTTTGTTTGTAATGAATTCGAGTGTTGTTTTTAACACCTTTGATAAATCTGTGTGTTTCTTACTTCTCTTTATTTATTACCTTTTTTAATTTTTGTTTTATTTTTTATTTGCGCTCCATATTGCAGGATAAATTTGTCATTAACGTTGCCAATCGGAGCAAAATGAAGACAAAACATAGATGTGGTTCAAAGTCTACCCCAGTGAGGGTCCATGCGATGGTATGCGTTTTTTTCGTCTTACATACTAACACATTAGGCTTTTTTAGAGCATACACATGCTTAATGAGCTTATGATTGAAAAACTAAACAATTAGATGAGAAATGATGAAGATCATGTGCCCGCATTGAAAGACGTATACAAATCCACCCACTACAATGAAGAAACAAGAGCATGGATCTCTCTAGAATCGGAGAGCAACTATGTACGTATAGGTAGTGTTTGTTCTGTTTGCTAAACTTCTTACATGTAATCTTCTTTTTTTTATGTATTATGATTTGATGTTTAAAATTTACAGAACAAAATTTTAGAGGCAGAGGCCGAACATTGTTCCCAGACTGGTGTGGAGCCGCTATCACAGGAGGAGTTGTTCATTAAGGTACTGAAGGCATGGTCAGGATACATGAAAGGATTGGGTATGAGGCCTTCCTTCCTCCTCTATTCGGACGATGGTTGCATCTGTGAATAACAATGAATATGTGTCACACCTTGAGTCAGTGATAAAAGAGCAAAAAGAGGATATTCAAGCATAAAACACTAAGATAACACATCTTGAGGACTCGAACAAGCAACTGGAATTACCAACAACTAGGATCATGGAGAATCTGAAACACCAAGGGAATGGATTCAATGAACATTTTGAATGTACAAGGAGCACATGAACAACTTCAGGTTAGTGAACATGCACTATTATTTTTTCTCATACTTTTCTAGTGTTGGATGATGGTGTGGGCCTAGCATAATTAGAGATTGAATGTGCGCTTTGTGTTCTTTGTTCGTCCAAATGGGGGTAGTAAGTTGCTCAATTGTGTTAAGCAGTCATTACATGTTGCTGCAACTTCGGGAGTAATTGTGATGAGAAGTACAATTGTGGCTAACAAAGACAAAATAGATAAATGACGATAACCTGTCATCATCTTAAATTAATAAGGAGTAAACAAATTTAGTTGAAATAAGATATGTGGTAGGGCATGAAGTGAACCAAGGGTTTTGTGCTCTATTTTATAGTGAAAATAATTTGCAACTGACCACCTTGAGTTTGGTAAAACTTGATTATGAGGCTTTCTCACATTTTGAGTGAAAAATCATATCCATTACACTTTTTGGTTAGCAACCTTCTTACACCAAGAATTACATGCTTAACTGTGGAAATTGTTTTCTGACCTTCCCTCCCTTGATTAGTTTCATATATACCCCAAAAAAGTATAATATTAAAGTCTTTTTGTACCTAACGAATTAGCAACACATTGTGACCAAATCAAACAATTATACATGGGGTTGATTTATTTACGTAGCTACGAAATTCCGTGAGATTTTTTTAAGTCCTTGTCTTTCTCTACCAATTTATCTTGTCACGCAATTAAAGTTGAGTAGTTCTATTGCTTTGCGATGTTAATTCTACAATTCTGACTTGACATTTGAAGTTTGATGGGAAGAAATTTCATGGTAATTTTTGATGATTAGGTGAGAAGGCTAGCATATATCAAAGTGGATAAAAGCCCTCCTAGACATCTATTTAGGCATTTTCTGTAGGTACTCAACACTTTTCAGTGTTCAAATTCGGGAAATATTCTCCTGATGCATGGTTGGCAACTTGGCATTGTCTGTTCTTACTCTGCAACTTTCCAAATAAGCCTAAATAAATGTCCAAACCTTGTTATTATATTTGAGTATCTTTCTTTTGCCATAGGTTGTTTACATTAATAATATGGTAGATGATTTGCTTATTTTGTTTGCAGATTAGATATGCACAAGATTGGTGGCAATAAGAAGGGAAAGATCCTTTTGTGTCGATATTTTTTTTTTGTGTTGATGTCTTCAATTAGCTTGCTTCTTGGCCTACTCTTTTTTTGTGTTGTATATAACTTAGTTTTTGTTTTCCGTAGTATTGGTGTTGGTTTGTAGGCTTTTGGAGATGTAATGAATGTTGTGGTTGGATAATGACATTAATAGACAACTTATGTAGTAAATGGTTGACCTTTTGTTGAAAATGTCTTTGTGTATTAATTTATTTGGGTTCATCTAAAATAAATTTGTAAAATTAGTAGGATGACAATTTCAAAAGGAAAACATTAAACCAATTCAATTATTTTGAAATTATTATAAACGACGAAAAAAATCGTCTCCTATATTTTGACTGATAAGTGATTTAATGAGAGGTTATTTCGTTGTCTATTCTTTTTTTTTAAAGACATTATTTCGTTGGGATTGGTGGAAGAATGAAATTGGCGACAAAATAATTCGTCACAGAAGTTAAATTACATATAATTTATTTTAATAAAATGTATTTAGCGACGAAACTATTTGTCCTCAATGTATTTTTTGGAATTTTTTTGATTGAAAATTTGCGACGAAATGAGATATGTACGACGGATTAATAGGAGAATTTACGACGAAAAATATTTGTCACCAAATTTATAAAATGGCAACGAAAATAATATTTCGCCGTCCGGGACTTTTGCATGAAACATTGCACGATGAACATTGTCGACGAAAAAATTTGCCGCGTATAATTTTAGCAACGAAAATTGTAAGGACCTAAAAAATTATTCATTTTAAACTAAATGTTCGGAATTTGATAAGGCATTTGAAAATGCATGACTTAGGTAATATGAGTTGGGACCCACATGTGTGGGATATAACTTTGTCACTTGATCTTGGCATGTTGCATAATATAGGACAAAAGTGTAATTTACCCATTTTGTGGTATAAAAATCAAATTTTTTTACTTTACCAAATCACTTTCTCTCTCTTCCAATCTCTCCCCGTACATCTCCCTCTCTCTCTCTCTCTCTCTCTCTCTCTCTCCCTCTTCTTTCCTTTTTGATTTTGGGAGAAATTGGAGGTTTTCCACTCCAAATTTCAAGAAACATAAAAGATGAAAGGTGATCTACGCGACGAGAGCTTCGAATCAAGTCAGGGATTAATAGTGCTCGTGTACCATTGGAGGAGATCAGTTTTTGGTTAGAAAGTTTCTTGAAGCTTGATTTTGAGGTAGGATTCATGTTAAAATTTTGATTTAGATTGTGTAATACGATGTGTTACTGTTCTTAGTTTAATTCTATGTTTCTTTTTGGGTGGAAAGTAATTTTTAAGTTGCTTTCCAGAAATTTTGGGATATGTTTTACCAATAACACTATGAACACAAAAGAAAATCTATAAGTATTAAGTACGATTCGGTACTGATCATGATTTCTAAGACACATCAATGCCGAATTGGGAAAAGTGTATAACTACAAAGTTGTAGCTCTTTGAATTGTCTTAAAGGTTCATATATAAAATGCCTCAATTGGAGTACAGAGTAAGGAGTTACGATCAAAATACCAAAACTGTTCACAACCAGGCAAACTGTTTCGGGACTATTTTCGGATAGACCTCTTCCTGAGTCTGTCTAGAATTCTTGACAGCTTAGATTAACTCCAGACTTTTACAGTGACATGGCCTAAAGTCTTAGCTAAATTTAGGCACATGAACGGACATATTCTGACGGTTCGATCTTCGTAGATTGCAACTTTCGTAAACTGTGACAGATTGGATACATTACTTTCTTTTGTGTGTTTATCCTATTTAAGACATGTTTTAGACTTTGTGTTTAGCATGAAAGTTGTTCCTAATGTCTTGAAGTATGATTCTATTAAATTTCATGAATTTTGAATAGATTTTGGCATGTCTTTTGTTAGACTTATAAACTAATAAGAACCAATAAAGTTATGACGAACATGTTTAGCAATCATTTACGTTGTTTTTGTCCATTAATTTTTATACAAGCTAAATACGTATAATAGGACATATGTGGGGTCATGGGTCATAGTCGTGGACCCGTGTAAGGAGATTTATGTGGAGTGTTGTGTCGTAGTTGTGGATTGTGAGGTAGGACGTGTGTGCAGTCGTGTGGGGTATGAGATGTGAGCGGTCATGAGTCGTGATAATGACATGTGTGCAGTCATGTCCCGTGATAGTGATATATGCGTGATTATGTGGTTCTAAATTGGTGTTCAGTTTGGTTCTGCATACTTCTAGGCTTCGAAACAAGTTTGACTAAATTATGGAGGCACATGTTGATGTCGTGTTTGCCTTAGTTAGGTGTAGTAGTGATTCCGTTGGATTTTGTATTGGGTGTTGAGTATTGTCTTGGTATGAAAACATGTTAGTAGTCGTGGACCGTGTAATATGACACATGAGTGGTTAGGTATATTCAATCATGGTCATGTGTTGTGGTTGAGGCACGTGCATGCGGTTATGCGTCGTGATAGTGACACGTGTGTGTTCATGCATTGAATTAGCAATTATTGTTGGATAGGTATTCTTGTGATGCTGTCGTTGGAAGTCTGTGATGCATGATAAGGATCGACGTGACTCCAAATTTTGGGTATGAGCTGTGAGGTAGAGATCTCTTACATCTTTTATGTATGTAAGACTTGTTTTTAGTGTTTGATGAGCTTGGTTGTTGGTTTAGAGCTTGAAAATAGAAGTTGAGAAATCTGTAAAAAATTTGCTGAAAATCGTGCAGTCCCTGTTAGTACCAGTAGTAGGGTCTATACTACCGATAGTACTGTATTTCTTATTTAGTCTATTTTTGGGCACTCTTTGTTAGTACCTGTAGTAGTGCCTGTACTACCGGTCTGTACTACCGATAGTATTGTATTTCTTATTTAGTCTATTTTTGGGCACTCTTTGTTAGTACCGGTAGTAGTGCCTGTACAACCGGTAGTACTGTATATTTTTATCACCCATTTCTGGGCAGTCCCTTTTAGTCTGGTAGTAGCGTTGGTAGTATCGGTAGTAGCGTCTGTATTACAGGTAGTGTTGTATTCCTGTTTTGTGCATTTTTGGACAATCCCTATTTGTATCGGTAGTAGCGTCTGTACTACCAGTAGTAGGACCTGTATTATACAAAGTTTTGTAACTTATTTTTATTAAAATCATTATCGAAAATTTGAGTTGTTGAGTTCTAAGGTTGATGTTTACATCTATTCTTTGGGCTTGTTGTTAGGATTCATACTGGATGACTACCACGTAACGTGGTATAAATGTAAGATGGTGATTACGTGATATGTACATCACTTGAGAGTTTAAGTTGATGAAAGGAAATTGCTATGTGACACGTGACATGTGTGAGGTACTTGAACAACATGATGTGTGAACTAGACTCCTTGAGAAGAATGCTAGGGTGATAGTACTAGACTCCTTCGAAAATGCTAGGAATGCCTTGAACTAGACTCCCCAAAAGGGAAAGCTAGGAGTGATGAACTAGACACACCGAAAGCTAGGAGTGATGAACTAGTCTCCTAAGAGATGACTAGGTATGAAATGAAAACACATGAGAAATACGATTTATTGGATTGATAACCTACGGGGTGTGACAAATAGTTCTATAACAAACTTGTTAATATTATTGACGTCATGACATGACATGATTCATCTTTAGCCTTTAACTTGCATTCGCTTACGATCTCGTTATTATTGGACATCTATGTTCACTTGTCATACCATACAAAATTCTTGCACATTGAGTGCTTGTTCGCTCATTCACTGTTTAAATTGATGATACTCTATGAGATACGTTGTGAATGAAGGACGAATATTGATTTGAGACATATGATGGGCATTGACCACTTGAATGATTTGGAAATTATTAGGCTAGCCTCCGTCGGGAGATGTGCTAGGAAAATGAACACTATGAGATTAGCCTTCGACGAGAGAAGTGCTAGGGAATGATGATATAATATTTAATGGTAACTTGTTGATGGAACCCGTGAGTCGTGAAATGACTATACGATTTGACAGTTAATTAAATGTGTTTTGGAATTATTAAATGTGCTATTATGCTCATTCTGGTACCTCTTATACGTTTTCACTTGCATTATCTCATGTTGCTCATGTTTCATACCATTTTATTTCAAACACATATAGTATTGATGATGTGTTGTGTTGGTCGTCGGCGGTGACGTGTATCCTTTGTGTTGGATAAGAGGATGTGACGTGAAATTTGGTGTGAGTTGCATAGGTGCGGTGTCACATACGGTTTCTTAGGTATTTCAGCATAGACAAACTTTTTATGAACTGTATACTTTTGTATTAAAGGAAAACCTATATGGTTTGATGCAAGGCAAGTTTAAGCATTTTTCTTTTATCAATTGTTTAACATGTTATCCTATACGAGTTTCGGCTTATGTCTTGTTGTTAAAATCTTTTTCAGGTAAGGCTGTGGATCCTATAGAGTTAAGCTATTAGATTATGCTTTGTTAACTTCAGTCAAGCATGTATAATTCAATCATTTGTTAGGCATTGTGGCCTAGTATAGTTTAATGTAAAGTTTTTAACTTGTGGTTCCATGTAATAATAAATACACATTGAGAGAAGTTGTAATAAAATAGAATGTGTTGGCTAGTCATTTAATGACAACGCACTATGATATTTAAGTTTTGTTTTATTTTATTTCTTTTAATGATTTAATCATACCCTAGAAGTTTGAGGCGTGACAAAAATTGTATATTTTGTGACGAATTTGGTTCATCGGCATAGATAGCTTTTGTTGTAGTGACATGACCTCTCTCCTTCTCTAATGGGTTCTCTCCCCTTAGTCCTTACTCAAGCCAAACCACTTAGGGCCATGGTTTTACCCTCCAAACCTCTTTCATCTTCACAAGGTTCAGCAAAAAATTCCTTTCCTCCAATGACAACCATTTCCAAGTTTCTCCTCACACTCAATTTCCATGTGCATGGTCACCCAAAGTCCCCTATATAAACCATATTTCTCCCATCCATCATCTTCACAAAAATTCTTGAGTTCAGAAACTAAGAGAGTGCAACTTGGAGCTCTGAAGAAGTTTGAGAGAGAGAGAGAGAGAGAGAGAGAGAGAAAACCACATTGAAGATCCATTCAAGTTCCAACATTCAATTTGAGGCACAATTCACTTCCAAATCCTTCAATCCGAGGTCAGTCAAGCTTATTGTAGGTAAATAACCATTCCCTAGTCCTTAATTTGTATTTTGGACCAAAATCATGAGCTTCACAAAGCTTTGATGGTGGAAACGTAGGAAAAAAATTTTTGGGACAACTATCAATATTGACCTGTTAGGATTGAACCCTGAGCTATCAAACTTTGTTGCTGGTTTATCTCAGAATGCAAACCTGACCAGTCATCCTACCAATTAGGGATACCAATCAGGATTATTCTAATCAATCAGGGTAAAAATCAAGATACCAGTCAGAATTATTTTAATCAATCAGGATACCAGTCACCCAATTAGTCACCTTTTACCCTGACTGGTCACACTTTGAATCTGGCCATAAATATTTTAAAGCCCAAACTTGATAATTTGACCCCTCAAAACTAATTCCATATTTACGAACCTCAACCACAAACTAACCCTTGCATACTTACCTTAAACATGTTGTGCTACTTCACTCCTTACTTGCATGAACACATGATTTAATTTACACATGACTTGTTATTTGAATTTCCCATGTTGAACATCACTTGATCGAATGCTTCGTATCCTGCTTGAAGTATGAATCTATGCTTATGTCGTCCGGTTAAAGTCAAGTATGAATCCATGCTTATATCATCCGGTTGAAGTGTAATAACCCAAATTATTTTTGAAAATATATTTTTCAAGGTTTATTTTAAATGTTTCACGTGCTCTTTAATTTTTTTAACATGACTATATTTAATATATAATTATTACATGCATTATTTTATATACTTCTTATATGTATTGTTATGTCCCTACATGTGTGTGTGTCTCTCTCTATCTCCCTCTATACACACACACACACACCTCTCTCTCTCTCGATATATGTATACACACACACCCATCTCTCTCTCTCTCTCTCTCTATATATATATATATATATATATGTATATATATACACACACACGCACACACATATGTACACATCTTATGAACTATCATCACTAACCTATCCTGTCACCTTTTTCTCCCATTTCAACCCTTACCATCCCTATTTTCCAACTACTAGGCAGCCCTGAATTCGCTAGATTTTTCCCATTAAACCTCCCTTAAAACCCTCAAAATTGTCCCCCCATGCTTGCCTATATAAACCAAATATCGGCCATATGATTTCCCTTGCTTTTGGTAGACCAATGTTCGCGAGAGAGAGGGAGGAAGTCAAATTTTTTACAACAGAAAGAGGGAGTTGGGCTTTAGAAAGAGAATTCCATTTCTTGAGAAATTATCCAAAATTCCTTCAACCTTCTTTCAATTGATCCTAGAAAGTAAGTTATCTAGTCATATTATCCATTTTTAGAATGTTTAGAGCCAACTCCGAAGCTCCACCAAGCAACAATGGTGTGTAGCCAAAGGTTGAAGATGAAGTGAAAAAGGCTACTACTGATAGCTAAATATTGCACTACTAGTAGAACACCTCAAAACTTATATTTTGTTGATCATTTGATGATATATTTAAGATGTTCATAGATAGGTTTCTTTCCCTAGATTATAGCATGTTTTTGTAGAGTAAATACATAGAATTATTGGCCATTTAATATAGTAAGTGCTAAGTGAAATTTTGTCATGAAGCACTTACTACCAGTAGTGGAACCCATACTACCTGTAGTAAAAGGCGCTACCTAAAATTCTGACTTTCCATTATGTTATCATACTTTGTATCCCTAGCCTTGTTATATCATATTTTAATATTCAAGATTATTTTAAACATTTGAACTCATAATAAAGTCTCAGATTTGACCTTACATATTAAATTTTTCATTCAAACCTTTAACAAATAACTATAACTTTTAACCATGAATTAATTAATTTCAGTAGAACCGGTAATTAGAAATCTCAAACTACCGATAGTTAGAAACTGTACTATCGGTAGTAAATGTCACTGTCCAAATTCTCAAATTTTTATTTTTATTACACTTTTTACTCTAGACTTATTTTATATTCTAATTTATGTTATAAGATAGTCTAATTATAGATTACACCCAAAAACTTTTATAATTTGACCCTTCGCATAAATTATTGTTTTAACCCCCTAACTTAATTAATTACAATTTTACCCCATTGTGTTCCTAAATTACAGTTTGAATCCTAAAATCTTACTAAATTGCATAATGCCCCCTAACATTTCATAAATTATAGAATCAACCCCTAACTTTAGTAAATTTCACTTTTGCTATTTATCTTTTAGAAATACATTAAAGACCTTACATACTTAAAACCCTGTCTTACCATTGTACTTAATTAATTATATGTCATTCTATATTTCGAATTGGTTGCCAACCCTAATTATGAAGTACAATTTTAGAATAACTAATTACGAAGTTAGACCACACTTTACCTCATAATTGGTTGCGAACCCAATTGATTTCATAATTAACCAGTTTAATAAAATCCAAAAATTTTAGAACTGTTAGGGATCGATTCCCTAGACCAAGTGATGAACGCATATAGACAATAAAACAATAAATTACGAAATCCCACTAGGCGGAATTAGGGTTCATACCTTCAAGATCTGTCTAGTTTGATCCCAGCTATATTCACAGTTTGATCTTGATCAAACTTTGAGCAGGGCTAGAATGATTTTGCTCGACTGACCTCGAGATTTTCTACTGTGATTCTATTGCACATTGATCACGTACTGAGTGTAGGCACAAAAACGTGATCTCTTTGTCTTCACAGAAACTCTCTCAATATTTTGAGTATCAAGTTGTTGCTGACCTAGAAGGCATAGCGGTGTATATATAGGCAACGATAGGGACTTTTAGGAGAAATATGGGCTGGGCTTCCTATATAATTCGGGATTCCTAGTCCAGCTCGGATTAATTTCAAATTCTATAAATTATAATTTGTATTACTACAAAATTATAATTGCATTCCCCTCACATATCTCAAAATTATATTTCGAGCTCCATGTTATTAAATGCTTATTTATCTCCTCACGTTAAGATTACAGATACCCACTGATTAAAATAAATTACTGACAATTTACTTAAACAACATCTATAAAATTCCTCGAGACCTTCCACTTAACTTATTCATTATGTCGGATACTAATATTCACCTACAGGGTTTGACATAATCGGAGCTTATAAGTTTCCTTAAGAGGATATCATCAATCCCTATAAATAGACGTGAATTCCATTAATAATTAATAGTTGTCATACATTTAACATTGTGACCAAACTTATCGAGACTATTGGCCCACAAGGCCTCACTCTATAATGAATCAAAGTCAACAACATTAAATGTACACGTCGATTAATTATCTTTCGATTAAGAGTACAAGCATGCATAATAATCATGAGATGTAAATTGCATTATATTCTTAGTATAAATACAATTACCTCAATGTGGTCATGTTCAATACACACAAAATGCACTAACATAGTGAGTTAAGTTAAAATTATACAATTTTTCATAGTCAAGATAGACTTACTGAAACATTGTGTTACAATTTTTTTAGTAGTGTGTCCAATTTCACCTAAGACTGTGAACCAAAGACTTACAATCTACAACAATAGATAATCTGATCCTCTATGTGTAAGCTAAACTCTACACACCAGATTATCTACTATGTAGAATAAAAGGCACTCATCCATAATATGATATGATAGAGTGCAAACATTGCTTAGAAAAATTCTCATCGAGAAAGAAAATTACTATTTAATAAGTTCAAACAAAAATTAATTCATTACATAAAGTCATGGCTTTTAGTATAAAACCTTAATAATCTCCCACTTGGACTCAAAGTCATGATGTCATACATCTCACTCTCATTCCCTCCACATGACTATCAAAAGTTTTAGCTGGTAGATGTTTTGTGAAAGGATCTAGCAGGTTGTTCACTGATGCAATCTTGGTCACTGTTACATCACGTCTCTGAATAAATTCTCGTATAAGATGACACTTATGCTCAATGTGTTTTCCCTTCTTATGAGTCCTTGGTTCCTTTTTTGATATATGTAATGGGTCGGAAATTTGTCCACTTTGATGTAACATACTTACACGAGGCTTTTGATGGTATCATGTATAATGAAACGATTTGGGATATTAGGTTGATCTTTGAGTGTCTTAAGGTTTTATTTATGATAAACTGTTATAATAATATGTTCAAAAATCGAGGGCGTGACACCACTATTGTACGAAATAGTGGAACACATTGCACTGAAGGGACCACATCTAGATCCATTAAGAAGTTTTTGAGCCAAACGGCCTCCTTGGCTGCCTCAGAGGCTGCCACATATTCAGCCTCCATGGTGGAATCAGCAATACATGATTGCTTGATACTCCTCCAACTTATAGCTCCACCTCCAAGGGTAAACACATATCCCGAGGTAGACTTTCTAGAATCCTTATCTAACATAAAGTCTGAGTTTGTATGCCCAGAAGGCATTAGATTGTCTAACCAATAAACCAACATATAATTTCTAATCCTTTTCAAGTACTTCAAAATATGTTTTACCATTGTCCGATATTCTTGTCCAGGATTCGACTGAAATATGCTAACCATGCCTACAGCGAAGCAGATATCAGGTCTAGTACACGGCATAGCATACATGAGGCTTTCTACCGCAGAAGCATAAAGAACTACTCTCATCTTATCTTCCTCTTCTAGTGTTTTTGGACACTGATCTTTGGATAGATGGATTCCATGTCTGAAAGAGAGTAACCCTTTCATGGAATCATGCACGCCAAAATAAGCAAGAATCGTATCAATATATGTAGCTTGAGATAATCCCAACATCTTTTGTTTGTGATCTTGAATAATCTTGATCGCAAGAATGTGACCTGCTTCTCTCAAGTCCTTCATATCGAATTGGTTTGAGAACCACACCTTCACTGAAGATAACACTCCCACATTGTTTTCGATAACAAGATATCATCTACATATAGTACCAAGAACACCACTAGAACACCACTACTTTTTGGTTGCATCTCTTGTACAGACATGACTCATCCGGACTTTGATCAAAACCAAATGACTTGATTGCCTAATCAAAATGAATGTTCCAAGACCTTGATGATTGCTTGAGTCTATAAATGGACTTTTTAAGCATGCAAACTATGTGCTCTTGGCCCTTTACTATGAATCCAACTGGTTGCACCGTGGAGATGCATTTATCCAGATTGTCATTAAGGAATGTAGTCTTGACATCTATTTGCCAAATCTCATAATCGAGATGAGCTGCAATAGATAAGAGAATCCGAATAGACTTCAGCATGGCTACCGGTGAAAAAGTTTCCTCATAGCCGATTCCTTATTTTTGAGTAAAGCCTTTCGCTACAAGCCTACCTTTAAAGGTTTTCACCTTCTCGTCCACTCCTCTCTTTTTCTTGTAGATCCACTTGCATTCAACGGGTTTTATCCTTTTGGGTGGTTCTACAATATCCCAAACTTGATTAGAGTATATAGACTCCATTTCTAAATTCATAGCCTTTCGCCAAAGTTTCACATTTGTGTCGTTCATTGCTTCATTGTAGTTACAGGGTTCGGCATTTAGTTCCTTAGGGACTCTATCAAATGATTCTCTCAAAAACATGTACCGATCAGGTCAAATAATAATCCTCCCACTACGACGAGGTATCGTTGTGTCAATTATTACTTCTTGTGGTGTTTCCTTTTGCACTAATGGTGCTCAAGAAGTTTGCATTGGTCTTTCTCCTCTTAATTCCTCTAGAACAATCTTACTTCTGGACTTGTGATCCATAACATACTCCTCCTCTAAGTATTGGGCATTGGTGCTAACAATGACCTTCTGATCTTTAGGAGTACAAAATAAACCACCTTTTATTCCTCTAGGATATCCTACAAAGAAACAAACTTCTATCCACGATTCCAACTTATCTGCGTTCCCTTACAGCACATGTGCTGGACTACCCCAAATTCGAACATGCCGTAGGCCAGGTTTGTGCCTAGTCCACAGTTCTGTGGGAGTAGAAGGTACTGACTTAGATGGTACCAAGTTAAGAATATATGCTGTTGTTTCTAATGCATATACCCAAAACGAAATTGGTAAATATAAATAACTCATCAGAGATCTTACCATGTCCACAAGAGTCCTATTCCTTCTTTCCGCTACACCATTTTGCTGTGCCATTCCAGATACAGACAACTGGGATGTAATCCCCTCATGAGATAAGTAGTCCATAAACTCTCCCAAAAGCTATTCGCCACCACGATCAAATCATAGTGTCTTGATATATTTTTCAAGGCGCTTCTCCATTTCTGCCCTTACTCTTTAAATTTGTTAAAGGCTTCGGACTTATGGCGCATCAAATAAATATACCCATACCTTGAATAATCATCAATAAAGCTAATGAAATATTCAAAGCCACCTCTTGCTTGGACGTTCATAGGTCCACACAAATCAGAGTGAACTAATTCCAATGGATCTTTGGCTCTGTACCTTTTGGCCGAGAAGGGTCTTTTTGCCATTTTACCTTCTAAATAGGATTCACAGACTGAAAGTTCCTTTACTTCCAATGAACTCAATGGTCCATTTTAAACTAGTCTAGAAATCCTTTTTAGATTAATATGACCTAGGTTCAATTTAGAAGGTGTCTTTCTCTTACATGATATACTATTTGTAATATTCAATTCATTCAGTTGCAGTGTGGAAGAGATAGGATTAATAACATAAAGATCATCCATCAATGAACCAGAACATATAAAACGTTTCCTAAATTTAATAACCATAGAGTTATTGAAATTAACCAAATAACCATTTTTAACTAACTTGTAAACTGAAATTAAATTTCTTCTAATACTAGGAGCATAAAGATAATCTTTTAATATTAAAATCCTATCACTACCAGAACTAAGACGTAAATCTCCCACTGCAACTGCTGCTACTTTTGTAGCATTGCCCATGTGTAGGTAAACCTTCCCATCACTAAGCTGTCTGGTTTTCTGAAACCCCTACAACGAATTGCAAATATGATTAGTGGCTCACATATCTACACACCAAGAATTTGTAGATAATACCGCTAAACATGTTTGAACCACTAGTGAATAGGTTTTATCTTGATTTTTCAATTTGTTGAGATAGGCCAGACATTGCTTCTTCTAGTACCCTGACTGCTTGCAGTGAAAACACTTGCACTTAGGCTTTTTCATTCCATCTTGAGGTCCATTATTCACTTGAGGAATTGCAACCTATTTTTACTCTTTTTCTGCTTCTTCTTGCCTTTAGATTTAGAAGCAGAACATTTCTCAAGCATAAACACTTTTCCTGGACTTTTCATTACACCCTCTACTACTTAGAGTTCTTTAAGAAGTTCCGGCATAGTGTAACAACATTTATTCATATTGTAATTCATGCGAAAATTCTTAAAGCTCTCCGGCGGTGAATGGAATATGATATCGATCTAGCTTTCTCCATCCAATTCAGCTCCAAGGATCTCTAGTTTATTTAGATGGCTCATCATCTCTACAACATGATCCCTTACTAAACTCTCTTCAACCATTTTTGTGTTAAGCAAGTCCCTCATAGCAACCTACCTTGCTGCACGATTTTGTTCCCCAAATATTTCTTTGAGGTTCATCATCATGTCATAGGCAGTGGGCATAGACTGATGCTGATGTTGCAGAACATTTGACATAGAAGCCAAAATATAACATCGTGCCATCTCCTTAGCCGTAACCCCCTTCTTGTAAGGTCAGCCTTCGTCATCGGTTGCCCCCTCGTTAGGTTTTTGTGGACATTCCTCACTGAGCACATACTTGTACTCTTCAGCAGTTAACACTATATCCAAATTTCTTTTCCAGTCAATATAATTAGGTCTAGTGAGTTTGTTTTCTTTGAGAATGACAAAAAGTTAATTGAAAAAGCCCATTCTTGAATCTAAGAATCACATAATAACAATTGTGAAGGACAAATAAAAACTTTTGAATTTCACTTAAAAAATTAGCTCCCTCTACCAAACTATTTAAAGAAAAACGTTGGCAATCTGCCATACCATGAAAAGTATGCCTTTGATACGAAGGTCCACTACTTTTCATTATTTGTGCAAATAGGCCTATTCTTTTTAATTTTAACTATCTAGACAAAAGAAAATTATTGTCAAGCAAAATTAAATAGTCAACTAACTTTGCTCCTACAAATAATAGCAGTGACTCAGATAGAGAGGATATTATTATTGTTAGCTAAGTGTACGCCATCACCTCATAATAAATTAATTATTCCGTAATGAATCATTTCAGATGGAGACATGATTCACACAATAATTAAGTTAGAGCTACCCCATTGAAGCTTGTACTGATGATTCCACAATTAATTTTGTCTGATGTGGATGAAGGTTCAAAACTAACACACAAAATTAATCATATCATCTACAAACTAGTGATGCAGACCATGAGATTTGTAGGTGACAAACTCTATCTCCCACTTAGTTATTTATAAATATTTTCTTATGAGGGTTATAAAAATATTTGCATGTGAGTGATCTAGGTATAGGTCAATATTCTATGTTTTCCAAAATTATAAGAGGACTATAATTAAACAAGGAAACAATACCAATCAAATATCAATAAGGAAACACAAACATAATAGGAATTTCAACTATTATGGTCAAATGTTTAGTTTCCAAAACAGCCTTGATTTTTGTCATCGACTTGTCCCCCAAAGCAAAGATAATGATGACACCGAGGTGGAAGCTATACACTGTTTCTTCAACAAAAACCCATCGGTCCCTCCAAAATCACTGATTTCTTCGATCATCAGAACCTATTTATTATATATTTATTCTATGCCTCTAAATAGGAGTTCATAAGGCTATATCAATTGAAAACAAGCACTGTAAATAAACTAAAATTGTTACATCAAAACCCCAAGCCTCCATATTATAGGAGTTCACATGCTACGGATTAATATTGCAAAATCCCAAACTGGTAATAAAAAAACGTAACCACACATAAAAACAATGTGGGATCCAATCACACCAAAACTGTCTATCACACAATCATAGATGCATGACCATGATAGTGGGATAGGACAAATTGCAAAACAGACGTTAGCACAATAATACTACATTTTGTTTTTACGTGGACAACATAGTCTGTATAAACTATACATGTTATCACAGCCGGCACTGATACCACTATTAGGGAGCGATTCCCTAGACCCAGTGATGAACGCATATAGATTATACAACAAAACATTATGAAACCCTACTAGGCGAAATTAGGGTTCATACCTTTGAGATCTGTCTGATTTGATCTCGGCTATCTTCACAGTTTGATCTTGATCAAACTTTGAGAAGGGCTAGAATAATTTTGCTCGACTGACCTTGAGATCTTCTACCGTGATCTTATTGCACCTTGATCACGTACTGAGTGTGAGCTCAAAAACGTGATCTCATTGCCTTCACATAAACTCTTTCAATATTTCGAGTATCAAGTTGTTGTTGACCTAGAAGGCATAGTGGCATATATAGGCAACGATAGACCCCTTAGGAGAAGTATGGGTTAGGCTTCCTATATAATTTGGGATTCCCAGTCCAACTCGGATTAATTTCAAATTATATAAATTATAATTCATACTATAACAGAATTATAATTGCATTCTTCTCCTATATCTCTAAATTATATTTCAAGCTCCATGTTATTAAATGCTTATTTATCTCCCCACGTTAAGATTAGAGATACCCATTGATTAAAATAAATTATTGACATTTATTTAATCAACATTTCTAAAATTCCTCGAGATCTTCCGCTTAATTTATTCGTTATGTAGAATACTAATATCCACCTGCAGGGTTTAACATAATCAAAATTTATAAGCTTCCTCAAGAGGAAATCATCAATCCCTATAAAGGGACGTAGATTCCATTAACAATTAATAGTTGTCATACACTTAATATTACGACCCAACTCATCGAGACTATTGGCCTGCAAGGTCTGACTCTATAATGAATCAAAGTCAACAATATTAAATGTACACATCGATTAGGAGGACAAGCATTGTCACGCCCTCAATTTTCAACATATTATTAATGTCGATACATAATAAAAGAAATCTCACAACATTCAAAGATATACCCGTAATCCCAAAAATATTTCATTCAATGAAATAACCAAGGTTTAAGTTCATAAATATTACATCAAAATACTCCCAAAAAGTATGGGATTTCCAAAAATGACACTAGAGTCCTTGTCAAGTCTTCAGAAAATATGCAACCCCAAATGCATG